>JAUZND010057465.1:0-18610 GCA_034780555.1 Coelogynopora nodosa
ATTTAAACGAGGTATACCTTGCAGACCTCGACGTCTGCAAGGTTTACCTGGCAAATCTCTAAGAATTACAATTTAAATGAGGTATACCTTGCAGATCTGGACGTCTGCAAAATTTACCTGGTAAATCTCTAAGAATTACAATTTAAACGCGTTTAACCGTTACTCGTTAACGAGGTATGCATGCAAGGTTTACTCGAAGTCTGCAAGGTTTACCTCGAGGTCTGCAAGGTATACCTCGTTTAAATTGTATATCTGGTTATAAATTATACTACTGGTGGACCTCGAGGCAAACCTTGCAGACGTCGAGGTCTGCAAGGTATACCTCATTTAAATTGGAAATCTTTAAAATTTAAAAGATTTCCACACTGAACCCCTGGTCCGCGATATATGTAACTTGTTTTAATGCCGACCCTAAAAACTAGTTATTTATTCCTCCAGTTTTTCCTCAAGATATAAGTCACAACCTCAAATTTCAAGTAATTTATTTTAGACATTTATCGAATTGCTTCATTGATAATTTATTTTAAATAGTTTGTTACTGTAAGACATGTACTTATTATACATATATTTAATTGACGTACAAAATAATTATTTATATTATTTTCAGATTTTAGCTCTGGGGAACATATTGTATATGTAGCTGCATTTCGTCTATTTGCTTATATTACGGTATATGCTTGCTGCTATATATCCACATACGTACAAATAATACATATTCATTTGCGAACATTAAAAAAATTGATTTCTTTTAAGGTTTTAGCTATAATAGGCAAGAGTTGTAAACCCCAGAAAATAATACATAGACATACACAGGTCCATAAACTTGTTTCGTATTAAAAAATATCATCCTGGAGCCAACTAAATATATTGCGATATAAGTGCAGTCGACTATGAATGCGTCATGTTAATAACCTACACGTTAGACACAATACATTTTTTAGTTGGATAGTAAAAAACGTATATTAAACTAATGAAGCCCTAAACAATAGTCCGGTATCTAGCCTTGTAACAACTTTTAAATAATGACATCTATGAAAAACAAGCGGTAAAACAAGATACCGAATAAATTTAACATTTTAAAGATAAACTAACGTTGAACTATCAGAATAAACTAACGTTACACGTCCGAAAATAGGTGGACAAACTAACAAAAACGTTTATGTTATACAAGCGGAATAGTAGTTGAAAAATAATGTTAGGCCACTTATATCGTATTATGGTTACACCTTACTCTACAACTGTGCTCAGTATAGATTTGATCGATAATGCTAACGTCCGTAAAATACAAAATCTTACCTCCCCTGTATAAAAATTATACAAGATGTGTATCGTATGGTGCTTAAAAAGCGCCATATAATGTTTTATTACAATCAGTTGACAAACTCTATCATTACATGTTTTACCCAGCATCAAACAACCCAAACCTAAATCAAAAGGAAAGTTTACATAAAACTCTTAAAATGTAGTATAGATAACATAATTGGAAAAAATTCTATGAATCTAACAAACCTATAATACATATAGTAAAAAAAGGGTAAGCAATGGTATAAGATTAAGAAATATAAGACCTAGGTATACTATAAGAAATGGTCAAGAAAGAGCATTTATTGCACAACACTCATCCAAGAATAATACTGATTATATGGAATGTAATTACATAATACAGTTTTCAATCTTTTTAAATTAAAAACATCTGCCAGTTAAACAGAATCAACCAATCAATGACAAGGTTAGAAATATGATTTAATCCATCTTCTGTCTGCCACGAAATTCCTCCAAAGAAGCGGACGAGCCGAAGTATTTTCCAATCAGAAACATTGACTTATTCGGAAACCAACTAGAACAGAAAATTAATAATTGAAACACGATACAATTCTAATTTTTTAACTATAAAACATGAAAAAATGTATGATGCTTAATATAATAGTTTTTAAAAAATTATTCTGCGTTGATAAATATTTTTTAATAATAAATAATATCAATCTGGTGGTAGTATATCTAAAAATAGTCTTTGTAAGCATACGTATGTAAATATATAATTTGAAACAGTTCCGGGTAGGAAGTGCATACATATTATCATAAAACCTACGTAAAAATTAATTGCAATTAATGATCAATTAATTTTATTTGATTTTAATTCATTTAACCGCAGTAATTCATTAAAAAAAGTTGTAAACAAACTATACATTATTTCTGATAGTAATGTCATTTTAATATTTTTTAAAAACGCCTTATTATTATTTGTTAACGGGAGAAGCAACAAATTAAATCGTACAGAATCGAATTTCTAATTTTGTCCATGAGTGACAACAATACATTGCATTTAACGCAATCATCATACTATCAATGGGTAAAAAACCTGACATTATATTCACATTATTGTACGAAAGGTTTCAGTTAAATATGTATGTATTGTAATGAAGCACCATTCCGAAACAAAAATTATTCCGAACGGATTACAATATATCACTTGATGAATCATTTATATATAGAAATATTTCCAAAAAAATTAATTAAAAATTCATGCTTGAACAAGTTTTAAGAGTTAACTAATATTTCCATTTCAGTGTTAAATAAAGGGGCATCCATGACATACTTGTGTGGGTTTTGATGGAGGGAGCATAGGCCTACAGGGAGAAAGAGGATGTACAAGAAAGCGTACGCTCGCTTTTAAAAAATTGTACGTTTGTTGTTAATTTCTTCTAATCTTCTACCTAAGCTTTATCATTTTCAATAATTGCTTTAGTAATTATTTACCGTAAAGTACTTAGTAAGCATATTATTTCTAATTTCGTAATTTGCGTTATTTACTAAAGTTTAATTTATACGCAATGTATTATTAGCACAATTATCTTTACTTTACCTTTTTCGTCTATGACCTATACCCCACCGTTAACTTTACAAATTTCATAATATTGTATTAGAACAAGAACATCGGTAAAAAATGAAAAATGTTTATTTATTATTTATGCCTTACTCTTTCAATTAATATATGCTAATTATATTTCTTAGAAAAGAAAAGCATTTTAAATAAACGTACATATAAAATTAAGTGCATGTTTATCATCAAAAAATGTATACCTATATGAAAGATATTGCAAAAATACTTGATAATATTTTAAAGGCATCAAGTTTTTAAAATATCTCCAAATCTTTGCAACACTGTTTACAGTATATGTTATATTCAAAATATATAAAAAATAATAAAATAAGGGGATTATTTTTAATAACCGCAAAATTAAGTTAATTATCTAAGAATATTTAGACTAGCCTATCTATCTTGTTTTTACATATTTTCAGCAGATACAAATGGGTAATTTGATTAATTTATATCACTTATTTTAAGATTGAAGGAAAAAATATAATTTTTAAACATCACGACATTATAACTCATCATATCTGGGTACCTTTTATAAATGATTTATAATCTACGAGTCGGAGCAAGGCTACAAGAGTTTATTTGAATGTTTATCTCAAAAGTTTAACTCATATCTAACATAGATAAATACATGGCAGTACATTTTACTTAAAATTATACTACTTCTTTTCATAATTATTTATGTCCAGGTCTACTCTATATTATGGTGTAAACATTTAAAACTGCAAGTTCTGAATACAAATTGCCTATTGCAGCTCTGGGAATTTACAGGGCAAGGAATAGTTGACCCAATTTCTGATCAAAATCAATATAGTAGCCCCCCCCCCCCCCCCTACTGTAAGATAATTACAGTAGAATATTATATGTTCATAATTAACTGCTGACAAATAGGGGACATTTGTTTATAGGATAGTTCGATATATTATACATAATAATAATAAAATAATTAACCAATTTAATTTCATTTATTCAAACATATGTACAAATGTTTTATGTGAGCTATACTTACGGTTTTATCATATACAATAAATAGACAATCTTTGGCAAAAATAGCACTTGCTGGTTGGTCAAAATAGCTTCAGTTATCTTTAATGCAACATAATCTGGTTCCAGTATTGGTAGTAGAGGATGTCTGAAAAGGAGGTCGACAAAGAAATACACAATTGTAATTATAATCGATAACGTGATTTTTTCATGAGTTTCACAAAATAATAAAAACACATCTGTCAATTGTTAAATGTAAAGTATATGCATCATTTGTTCTTCTATCCTGGATTTCTACATGTCTTGCAGAAATAATAGGAAGTATATTTTTTCAATTGAAAATTATCACATAATTATGACCAATTCATAATTAACAATTGAATACATACTATTTAATGGCTTTCTCAAAATTACATGGGCGTTAACCCTTCGTCCGTGAAGGGGGTATACTTTTTTTTCTCAAAGAAAAGCAATTTTTAATGGAACTATGTAATGTATGAACCTGATTTTTTTTACTCAGTAGCTTAAATACTTTTATCTAACTAAAAAATAGAATTTCGAATAATTTAACATACCAAAGAATATTGAGTTATTATTTAACTATTTTATACCCCCCTGGGTTTACTTATTTTCCGATGATATTAGGAATTTAAACTTGCAACATTAATAGAAAAATAAGTTTATCGTAAAAGATTTAAGCAATTTAAAATAATACTCAAAATACATTTAAATTATTTAAATTTAAATATAGATTATCTATGCAAGTAGTATAATAATATAAATATACCAAACTATTATAGATCTCGAAATCTGGAATCAGATGCAAAAATAATCAGGTCAATTAATTGCATTAATCAAACGTTATATCATATATGGGTCAATATAGCATGTTTTTTTCAAAGTTTTCCTAAACTGGAGCTTAAGACGTAAACAAGTCATAAAAATTATAATAAATTTAGCTCGAAAAGTAGTTAGAAGGTATCCGTATACCAAATTTCAGCATACTCGGATGGTAAGAAGTTTGTTTTTCCAGTTGGGGGTAAAATACCCCACCCACCCCTCTCCACGGAGCAAACCTTGTATAATATGTCCACGGACGAAGGATAAAGGGGAGGATAGTCCCTAAAAAAAAACTATTCAACCTACACTGATTTCACCCCCAAAAACATGCCAGTATTGATGTAGAAGGGACAGACAATCGTAGTGTTCAGATTAGGGTAGTCAAATTCCATGAACTTGTGGCGTATCGCCTCATCGAAACCAACCGCAGCAAACTTGCTCGCATGGTAGTCAATTAGTCTGGGTGTAGCCGCTAACCCGGCCACCGAAGCTATTGTCACGATATGACCGCGTCTTCGTTCAAGCATTCCCGGGAGAAAGGATTTCACGGTCTGCCCAATTAAGGACGAAGAAAACCACAAACAAATTAGTTGAACATATTTTTTAGTGATTATTAGAATATAATTCTTTAATTTTCTCTAAATATCGTAGCTCAATTCAACTTCGTTCACAAGATATATACGGCCTATCGTATCAGTGATATATTAGCAATATATACCAATTCAGCTATTTGTTGTAACTTACATACGACAATGCATTAATATACATATATATTATATATATTATATATATAACACACGAAGATCAAAAATAAGTAACATAGTCAGTTAAAACTACGATAATAAAGGTCCATTTCAGATTGTTTTCTAAATTTAATTTCAGCTAGATGCTTTGCATTATAATATCTACCGTGTTGTCATTCAAAGCTTACATAGTTTTTTATAACTTATTTATTAATTAGGTGCTAAATAATAGCAATATCAATTGTGTTCGCACACAAACTGGAGAACTGGCGTTGAGGGTTTGAAGTCCCGCGTCATTGTTTATTTACATTTTTTCTCGTTTTAATTCAATTATTACACGTTGTTATATTTATGATTTGGACTGTCCCTGGTTACATTTTTTACCTATTGTATTTGGTGGGGTCTTTTAAATTAAAAGGTTTGACTTGCCCTATCACTTTAGGTTTATTTTAATTAACGTTGTTTTTATTTGACTAATCCAGAGTTCAGTCCCGATTGTTTTCCCTTTAAATCATGTTGATTTACTATTAGATACTTTTGGTAATCCTATCAGTAGACTGTGTAGTATACAAATCACTGGTAAGTTTATTCTTTAAAAGTTATCTCACCTATAAAATCATTCAACCTAACATATGACGAGTATTTGAAAAGTATTATGCACTAATCGATATTGCAATTGTTAATAATAATGGTTTGAAATAAAAGCAATATAATAATATCAGAAAAATATCAATAATAGTACCATCATTTCGTAAAAATGGATAAATCATAATTAGTGATTCCGAATGCTGTAGTAATGAAGCTCACGTATACAGATTAGAAAATTATACTTATTCAAAGATCGATATAAACAATAACAAACGAAATTAACAATAATATAATATTAACAACAATAAGGCAGGAAAAATGAATTTAGCAAAATTCCATTAATTTAAAACAATCCAATCGTTTTTAAAACTTAATGATTGCATTTTTCGAGTAAATCCATTATGTTACTAATTAATAGCCACGTGTTTTCAATTGTTTAGTGAATAACTATATAACAGGGGGGGAAATGCTCTAATAAACACTAAGAAAACGGAATCACCTACCCAAAAATGAGCCATTATGTTTACCAACATCGTCTTCTCAATGAGTTCATCTGAAGCATCCAGAATAGGTTTTCCCGTCACAATGCCAGCATTATTGACCAGTATATCTACTTCAATACCATCAGCTTTAACCTGAGAGGAGAAATATTATATATTAATATTATAAACTATTACATGAATTAAAAATATCAAAAAAAATTAACATACATTATGCGCAATCAAACAATGAAATTGATAACTATTATTTGTATAAATGTACGATAACTCAATTATATAATAACAATATTATCATAATTTGAATTTTCCACGGATACCCTTGAAAATTAAAAAAAATTGAAACATTCGCAATATCTTAAAAACGAACAAAAATATTTTCAATTTGTGAAATATTTGAGAAGCAGTATGTTCATAATTTTAATTTCCATGAGTTTTCCCTAACATTAAGAATTTTTTGAAATATTTAAACAAACCACGACACTATAGGCCTACCTACAGCTAACACCGTGTGTCAAATTATTTATGGCATATCAGACAATTTTTACGCCCAAATTAAAACTGTTCTAATACATAACAAGGGGTAAATGTTTCGTTTTAGGAAAAGCTTTAGTTTATACATAGAATTTTTATATAATTTATGCAATATGATTTTTAATATACAATTGGATATGAATAACTTTTTATTGGGAGGGGGGTATGGCAAATTTTTTTCAAATAAATTAAGTTTTTGATTGAACTATATAATGTATGACCCTTATTTTTTTTACTCAGTACTAAAATAATTTTATATAAATAAAAAATATGACAAATATAATTTCGAATATTTTTAGATACCAGAAAAAATTGTGTTATTATTGAACTATTTTATACCCCCTGAGTTTTATACTTGCCGATGATATTTAATTAGGAGTTAAAACTTGCAACATTAATAGAAAAAATAAGTTTATCGTAAATTATAAACATATACCTTAAATAATGACATTATTTATTAAAATAACTAATAATTTTTTTAAAAAATACTCAAATTGCATTTATACAGCTTATAGCTTATTTATATAAGTAGCATAATTATTAAAATGTACCAAACAAATATCTTGTAATCTGGAATCAGATACAAAAAGAATCAATTCAATTGGTTCTATTGATCAAAAGTTATAGTATATATTGGTCAATATATAGCAGGTATGGTTATTTTCCTATAGTTTTCATAATTAGAGTTTATGACGTAATCAGGCAATACAAATGATACTAATCATTAATTTTTTTGAAAATAAAAACAGCTCGACAACTCTTTAGAAGGTATCTGTATACAACATTTCAGCTTAATCGGATGATAAGAAGTTTTTTTTCTAGGGGTACCCCCTCCACGTAGCAAACCCTTCAAAATATGTCCACATACGAAGGATTACGGGAGAGTTACTTCGGCGGAGTATTTAAAGATAATGTCCTAATTGTCGTACGCTATTTAGATTATAACCAACAATATGATAGACTCAATATGGCAGCGCAATCCGTTTACTAATGCGAAGAGTACGGGCCTGGACTCGATTGCACTACCTTCTGAGGCAGAGACAATACCGCCAAGCTACACGCGCTCTTAGCTTGTCTTTACCTTCGGAACTGAGTTAACTAGCCAAGGCCCGTACTCCTGGTTAGCCACGTATATGTACTATAATAACATGTATACAATGATAATAAATGAAATAAATATCGATAGTCGGCTAAATTGATTAAACATGAATAAAAGTAACGTATACAAGTTTAAATATCATTGTTTTCATAAACTCATTAGTATGTACTGACACATCATATCTGGGTTATATACTTATTAATCAGTACGATTAATTAATATTATTAATTAGTACGATCATCCACAATACATCTATATTATTAGTAACGAAAGGACAATAATTTGACGATAACATTGTAATAAGTTATTGTACTTTGCACTAGGCAAGCCCGAATAAGTTGAATACAATATAGCTATCTGATATAAACATAATGAAAAATAAGACTTTGTAACACTCGTTAATATACATAAGGACGGACAAGGGTTATATCGTCAGATAAAAATTTTCACCGTTTCTTAAATTATAGATCAGTTGTGCTGTCTGTTCAGTGACTGATTCCAATTACATAATTGCACCCTTTGTCTGCATATAAAATTTGATTCAATTATAGGCCTAGTGCTAGTTCAATTTCTACATTCAGAAATATATTATATAACTGTCGGTCATAACATCAATAATAATAAGATAATTATAATTATTAATTCTTAATAGATATATCATAATGTCATATATCATAATATCGGCGTAATATTTAATATGGATCAATGTTTCTATTTGAATATTTTTTTAAATTTGTTTTAATTAATGTAATAAAGAGACTCGTTCATTATTAAAACAAAAAATACTAAATATCATTTAAAATTTGTATGACATGTTATTGTCTATACATTGGAGCTTTCATAACCCCAAATTATTAATTTTTATTTAGTCTATATAGTTGAGTTTAATATATCATTCTTAAATAAAATATTAGCCATGCGTTATATTAGCATGTTATATATTAGAAACCTATACAAAGGTGCAATAATCGTGTATTACTCGTGATTCGTTTTCGTATGGCTGTAACCTGTTTAGTTGCAGACTATACGGTAATCCGGTCATCTCGGTAGATAATGTTAACCCGTAAATGAAACAATGCGTTATAATCCTTTATTAATTAAACTGTACGAGTTCGTTCAATTCGTCTCCCACATAGAAAAGATTTGTGAATGGTGCGGTTATCTCGACACCTAGATGTACATAAAATGCCAGCCAATGAGAAATCAATAATTTGGGTATTTCGGCTTTCATTCAACGGAGCAATTCTAAGAATGGAAACCTTTAATAAATGTATAAATATGTATATCATAGTTTTGTAGATTAGGTAATGTATACGTTAAAAAAAGAAAAAATATTATTTCATTTGAGAAATTATTTTTAAAGTTGAAAAGTTGAAAATAAATAAAGTTGAAATAAAGTTGAAAATAAATGAGCCAGTATGTGTAAAATTAATCATTAAAAACATATAAAAAATAATATTTGTCTAATGAAGCAGAATTATATTAAAAATCTAAAAAATTTACCATTAGCAATGAGTATAATTTTATGGTTTTACTAGAGTATTTTATTTTATAACTTGTACACTTTTAATGACACATACAAAAATGATTAATACAATACTTTCTGATTTTTTTATTCATATACTCCTCTCACTGTCTAAAAACTAAACAATTATTCAGACCTAATTTTAAGCTTAATTAAAATCAGTTAAAAAAATATTTATTTGTTATAACAATAAAAATACGTATAAGTAGTATTGAATTAGCGTGCAGATTGGCTATATTCACTCCCAGTTCACAAGAAAATTTCCTCTTTGTAGAAAAAAGAGACTCTCTTCACAAACAGTTCCACTTCAAAAGCGGGTTAATGACACAAAATCTATTTCTGACATTTTCTGATGCGCTATTGGTATGGCATATGTAATGTATATTGAGATAGCTGTTCATGTGAAGGTCCATATAGCTATAGAAATGACGACATTGTAGGTTATCAGTAAATATATGTCGACTTTAGTGGAGGGGGTCATTACGTAATCGGTCAACGCGGTCCCGTGCAGTTGCGCTGTCGCCCGTTAAGAACAATAGCAATAGACTTGTTCTCCCGGGGATTGTAACGCCCAGCTCTGATTTGACTGGATGACATAGTCAATTAAATGTTCCTTGTTTTTGCATAACAAACTACTTTAAAATTACAATCTACTTATAGAAATCCCAGAGCAAATTATCTTGTTAAGTCATATTGCTACTAAACCAAAATCAATAACACAGATTGATTGAATAAAAACCGCTTTTGTAAAATATTAACCACAACGAATAATCTTAGAATCATTTTACCCTTAAAAAATATTCTAAATATGTACATTTTGAATTAATCTGAATAAATGGAAAATAATTAATAATAATTAAAAATTGCTCGTTTAATATTTTATAAAAAGTATTCGGTGGTATACTATTATATTAGTGTATGTGACACTTTTAAAGAATTGTTTTTCGTTGTTATATTATGAATAAAATAATGAGTAATTATAAAAATTTAAAAAACACTGTAATCATAGTATAGTTAAGTTTGCGTCAAGTTATGGTCTAAAATTAAGACTAATAATTTTGAAGAATACTTGCCATAGTAATTCTATCGATTCATACATATATTGAGAAGTGGCATTTATCTTCAAAATATACAAACTATAATCAGTGGATACAGTATTAGTAATACTGAATTAATTTTTGTATTTGTTAAACTTCGGGTAAGGTTAATTAAATGCAGTTAATCAACGTTACTATTAACATATCGGTTTTGATATCACCTATATTATATAGTTTGTGAAATGTCTTTTTAATAGTTTTGTTGATAAATATTTTCAACTTTTTGAACTAATACAATATTATGGAAACACCATCAAAGTAACGTTATTTGAAAAACATAATTCAACCATTACACTATGAAAATACTGACTAATGAGAAATAGACGTCTATATGAAAGATAATTTATAAAAATGTGTTATCTACTTTTTATCGTCTAAACATATCTTCTATCTTATATCTACTATTCACATTATAGTCATATACCCTTGCACTGTACCTATAGCGTAAGCCATACCTATATACTGCCTCGATAAATTTCAGAAACAGGTTTAATGTAATTTACGTTCTTGTGAATTGGGACAGCTTATAAAATGGTAAATAGTCAAATAAGCGGGTAACGTGTTGACCTGGTACCCCAACAATGGCCCTTCACTCTTGGTGGTTGTTAGAATCGGCAAGAGGGATTTTAAGACACATCTTGTATGTGCGCGGAGAGAAATACAAATGAGAGTCTATGAAATTATTAATATTATAAAATATTATAAGTTAAGCCATATTGCTATTTAATAATTAAAAATTAATAACACAGATTAATTGAATAAAAACAACTATTGTAAAATATTAACCACGAACGAATCATATAACAAGAAAAAATAAATTTTAAAAGCAGATCTTTCTATTCTATATATTCGCATATCAAGCAGTATGTGTATGCTTGGAGCGCCTTCGAGACAATTTAAACAACAAGAGAAAAAGTACACCAAACATCACTTATGTGTATCAAACAGTGTGAAAACTTAATATGTACTAACGTAACTGTCAAAACTGTGGCACAGCTAATATGTATTTATTATAAATTTGTGTTCCCAAACATTTGGTTGGTAACTTTAGGTATGATGAACATATTACCAAAAAATGGTTACTTATAAACAGATATATGAATACTAATTCATAATTTATACAAATTAATATTAGCAATTTAGCATTGAGATGATTTCCCATTTATTACATCTATACATACATTAGTATATAGGTAAATTCTTATTTGTCCGAAAATATATTTTTTAGTTGAGTTAAGGGTGCATGCAGTAGAATTATTCAATATACATTAGCTGAACCAATATTTTATGATGTCAGACCAGCACAATCTCCTCCTGTTGTCCAAAGAAGAAGATTTAACTGAAAAGGTTTTGTAAAGCTGATCAGAGAAGCAAATCAAACAAGTAAACAATTAAGTTGCACCAAATGTACCAGTTTAAGGAAAATATTGTCTATCAATATGGTACACATATCACAAATACTTATGAAGAACTAGGACACCGTATTTTTACATATCATTGCTTACATCAAATTCAATAAAATATTTTGTATTCCAGTAAATCATTCTACTTTTCTACAAAAATCTATTCCATTAAACATAAAATTATTTTGCATTGATGCTTATTTTATGCTCCAATAGAAAATCTTCATTTTACATACCTTACTAGCTACATTATAAACATCTTCACGTTTCGACAGATCCACAGTATAAGCATGAACTTCCCTGTCACTTGTACGACAATTATCAGCCGTTTCATTCAATCCTTCAGTATTGATATCCCAGAGGACTAAATGACAGCCAAGATCAGCAAAACGCTTAGCGAGAAGTCGGCCAAGTCCACTACCTGAAATTTATTTGGAGTGTTCCACGGGTTGTAAAATCAATTAATACATTACAACTGAATTAAGACTATAATAAAAAGGGAGTAAATGCATATGTAGCTTCTCTACTATGTATTAAAAGTTTAATGATTTACGAAAAACATTAGAACTAATAGATGGATTTTGTCTTTTAACTAATACAGGATCGAATTTCACATGTATGTTAAAGTTGTACGGGCCATAAATTCAACCAACCTTCATAATATATTCAGCAAATCAATGGTTAGTACCTCATGATAATTTTATGCATAACAAATTTTTTTAATTTTATTTTGGACTTATTTTTCATTCGGTTAATTAGGATATAATTTCAGGTATGATCATAAACACGGATCTTCAAAAAAAACTTTCTTTATACACACCTCATTATATACAATATTTTAATGCAGCAAAATAAAAAATAAACAAACATACATACATACAATAATAAGAATTTAAAAGTTTTCAAATACTTAGATTCATTAAAAAAGTTAAACTAACATTTCCAATCACAAGAAACCGATTTTTATATATATACATCATGGGTCATTTTATTTTGTTTTCATTTTTATCTGATTTCAAAGTTTATTTCTTTAATTCTCACCAGTGCATGTTTCTGATTAGTACTTTCACTTTCAATAGTACTTTACAATTCACTTTCATTAGTACTTAGCACTTTAAATATTTAATAATTCTTTTGTATGCTCACTTGAATTTATCATTCCTTTGTGAAAACATGGTCTGACAACTCTACAATTGTTTTAGTTATGTACAATTGGACATACAAGTTTAATATGAATTTAAAATGTAGTATTTATAATATGTAGAAAACTATACAAAAATAAAAATTAGCTATATATAGGAATATATATATATAGGGATAAGTGATGTACATGTTCAATATATTAACTAAAACCTATAGAAAATTAAACAAAAATTATAATTAACTCTGTAGGAGTAATCAAATGTATAGAAGTATGTATGCAATAATTGACATAATACATTCATAAAGAAATAATAGATTTTGCATCTAATGCAGACACTGTAATATATAGGTAAAAAGATTTTCATCATGTAGTTGAATTATTATTTTTGTTTCCTGCTATTGATGCTGGCTTCTACTTTGGAAGATTTGTCATACAATTTTATAAACAGGCAAGTTGTGATATCAATCATTTCAAAACAGACAGATATTAACACTATATTTAACTTGAGACAACTATAGTAAGTTCGCAGTGGCTTGTTGCAATGCAGTATTTGAAGAACTAATCTAATTAGATAATGATGTTTTCATGTTTTTGTAAGTCAAATTAAAAAAAACTCAAAATTTTATTATTGATATTGATAGTAACTAATGAATTAATTATCATATTATTATTGTCTATAATAAAATTGATTAAAAAATTAATAATGAATTTGGAATATTTAAAAGTAATAGTTTCCGGAAATCAAATTCTAATTATAAATTAAAACATATATTATCATTAAATAATTAAAAAAATTAGCTACATAGATATATAGATCTACATCATCCTATAAAATTAATTGAACCTAAACAATACAATAAAATGCCTTTTGAGGTCAACTAGTATAATTGTATTAAATACCAATATGATAATGTCAATAACATAGATATTTAAATTCAGTTTAATAAATCCTTGTTTTGATTGGATAAAATTAATAATCAGAAAAAAGTATTCTGAATTTATAAACATTTATTATAATTATTTATTTATAAATTTATTGATTAATAATTTATAAATATATTATTTTTTATAGAATTTATACAAAAATATTATCTAAATATTACTATATAAATTGAGAAAAACTTCAAAAGGGTTTACAGTAAAAAATAGACCTAAGTTAAAATTAACCTTGACTAAAATGAACTTAATTTATCAAAATATATTGGGATCAAAATAAACTAAAGTTAAAATGCCCTTAGTATATAATTATAGATTAAAATATCTTGTTAAACTAATAAAACATGTAAATTATATAAGGTATAAATTACAAATTTTTAATATTTTTAATATTAGGATGTATCATTTAACTTTCTAATATTATTATGTTCATTATAATATTGATAAGTACATGTTTTGACCTAAGTATGCTTTAACTAGGTGTATTTCAACACAATATAAATAGTAATATAATAGTATGTACATAAAGCATCAGAGTTTTATTATTATTAATATTAATCTAATAAAAAAATTAATTAGATTATTTTTTAAATGGTAATATAATTGTATGTGCATAAAACATCAGAGTTTTATTATCATTATTATTAATATTAATCTAATAAAATAAAAATATTAATTAGATTATTTTTTAATTTACAAAGAATTATTTTAATAATAATTACTTTTATTATATAATATTTAGGGAAATTATATATAGTGATAATAAAATAATAATAAAAAAAATTTAGTGCCAGTTTAGCAGTGAGTATATAAAGAAGAGATTTAAATATAATTTAAATAGATGAGAGACTCCTTAAGCAGCATGCTTTATTATATTACTCAAATATAATTGTTATTATAAAATATAATTGCAGTGTCTAGAGAACTGCCATATGGTTCCCCAGTATTTCAGACAAAAAAACACCATTCAGTTATTTAGAGTACAATTACCAGGAGGTTAGAGAACCTCTAGAAAATATATAGCAGTAAGATATATAATATATATGATATTGATAACTCCCAAATGTGGACAATTTGTGAACCATCCAACGAAATTAAATTCTGAAAACATTACCATTCACTAATATTAAGAATAAATTTGCATGAAAAATTTAATATAATAATTTTCGAAATAAAATATTAGTTAAACAAATTGATAAATGAGATTAAAAAATTATAATGAACAGATCAATTATGTTAACCTCTGGAATAATGAAATTAAATTGCTTGATAAAGGTTTAGATACATTTATAAATTGTATAAATAAATTAGTTCTATTTGGAGTAAAATATATGAAAACAAAAGTATAGGTATATATCTCACAATGTATAAAACACTCATTATCAATCCTTAATCTTTATGGAAGGATCATGAATAAGTGTAATATTGTTTAATATAATTTGTGATTGTCATCACTATAATATTTAGTAACAATAATATATGATAATAAAACCATTTTATAAAAGTATGTTTAAATTAGTTTACATAAATATGTTATAAAAAATAAATAATGAAAAGTATAGTTCACAAGCTCACTGCCAGTTGCATGCAGTGTATTCATTGCATACATCACCTTTTAGGAAATTACACCTATATTTTTAAGGTGCTATTTTTTTACACCTATGTTTTCACTAGATATGTTTAACTAGATACTATAATGCTGCATGGTTTATTAGGTGCAATTTCAAAACATTTCCATTTTTATTATGCAATGCAATGAATAGTCGAGAATTGTCTAGATTTCTGGCAGAATGTCATCCCTGTACCAGTAGTGGATATTTTGTTAGAATAGCTTATTATTTCAGACTTTTATGATTTAATGGTATCATGAATATAATTATTTACTATACTGATATATTTCAGTGCTTCCAACCCACCTAAAAATAGTAACATGACTAATTGGCCCAGCCCCTCTGTGCTGGCATCAGGGAGACCATTGCCATTGCCCCCTCAGTTTCATTGTCAAGACTGACACTGCTAATTTTCTGGGCCAACATTGGAATGGCTGCATATATACTTAAAACATATCAGCAATTATATCCAAGGTATAAAATAACATAATTATCAGGGTCCCCGCCATCAATCTCCTGGGTGCTTATGGCGAGGCAGTCAGCCTCACCATAAGGTGTTTTGTTATGGTATTCTGCCATTTTAGGTGTTTTATACCTAAGAAAGCAGTTAAAGGCATTTAAAATCAAGATCTCTTTATTTTTTTGTCTACTAAATCGTGAGTTTTTACCTAGTGCAGTTTGAGTATTTTCGAAATCAGAACATTTGTATTTTATAGTTTATTACTGCTGAGGGTCTTAAGTCCCGAACCTTATTAATTTTCTACTGTATCTCTTTAAGTCAGCTCTAAATAGTCTTTCTCACAAATTAACATTCTTTAATAAAAGCAGTGTGTAAATATAATGAAATTATGTTAATAAAACTGCGATATATTTTCTCATAACTACTATTTTACCATTATGAAAAATATTGAGCATAATTGAAGATTGCAGGTATAATATTATAATAAAACAGCGATTTTTATAATAAAAGTGATCTTTAAACCACCCAAATAGTTTTGACTATTAATAGAAAATGAAAAAAGTATTAAAAAAAGTTGATCAATCTCGTTTATTATTTTTATAAGTAAAAATATTCATAAAATATACATAAAAACAATTAACATATTAAATAACATAGAAGATGTATAGAGGAAATAATTATGCAAAGTATTTCTCAATATCATGAAGTACATATGAGTCAGCATTTTCACATGTAAGTAATTGTTTTTGAATATCATTCATACTATGACCAAGTACAAGGTGATGATATAAGTAATAGAATAGAGACAATAAGCACCGCATTGAGTAGTTAGCTGTCCTTGAATAAAATGTTTGTTGGAAATCAAACCACCACTAACCACTGCTAAAATATAATCTATATGAATCACAAAAACTATTGTCCTCACCTAATTATTCTTATCCGAGCTCAGCGAATATGGGTGTCAATAAAAGTGAAGCTGTTATTCCACTAAAAGACAAGTCAGCAATGATTATTGCTGAACCCAGTCAATCAGGAAAAACTAGATTTGTTGAAAAATTGATTAACCTTAAAATGTAATATTTCACATTATATCGAAAAACATTCACTGGTTCACTGCCTCTAATTATAGCCCACTTTTAAATTACAAGAAATTAAAATATATAACAGCTTACCTTACTAATTCAATATGGTTCAACCTTATGATCTCATTATTGTTGACAAATTGATGAATGAAGAGGAACATTCAAAGGTGATTAGCAATGTATGTACACATCTAGTTCAACATCTCCCCCATACTATTATAATGTGAACGCAAAATTTGTATAGCAGTGGAAGTGAAAATCCACTGCGATTGTTCAACAGGCAGTATATTATTCTAGTCAAGTCATCACATAATGTGAACCAGATAAGGTGTCTTGTATGATAAATGTATCCTGGTAAAAAAGGTTTCCTTACTGGGGCATATAAGTATGCCATTAATCGATGTCCATATTCCTACCCTTTTTCTCCATATCAACATCAGACAACCACAGACGAACTGCGTGTACACTTATCTATGCACCCGGAAGCAACACCACAACGAGTCTATCTCCCAATTAGTCAATCCATAATAAAGGCTATAAAACATATTAAATTATAAAGCTTGTTGATCTGACTATATACCATATATTTTTGTGACTGTATCCATTATCTTATACCTTAAAACATGTAAATCTCAGACAATGTATTTTCTCCGAATTTCTCTATATAACGCCCTTCAAACTCGTCTACATCAGGGGTGGAGTTGGAAACAACTCTACCACCGGTAGCACATCAGAATAAAAATAAGCCTATACTACGTCAGATTTCTATTCCTGTGTTAGGGAAACTCCAAAGAAAACTCGGAGGGGGTGGGGGGAAGAAGCTCTAACAAGGCTTCGAACCTTGGACCTTCATGTTAAAAGCAAGCTGTGAGCTATTAGGGCTTATGATAAATATAGAGTTAGCAATATAACTTTACCCCTCCAAATATTAAGAAAACGTTATAGATGAATATTCAAATGTATATATTTTAGAGAGAGACAGACAGGACATTGAACACTAAAATTAAACAAAACAAATTAACCACTATTAGAAAATGAAAAGAAACGGATTAATAATATGAGTAAATTTTTTTTTAAATCGTGACATTTATTCACTGAGAGTGTTTTCCAATAAAATTGATGTTAGAAATTATTTCACTCTATAGAATCTAATAGAAATTTGCAATGTTTCTTAATTATCTGTGTAGGAA
>JAUZND010057476.1:0-18610 GCA_034780555.1 Coelogynopora nodosa
CATCCGCTCAATGACAGACTTCCCAAACGACGCAAGGACATTTCCCAGAGACAGACGAGGTCAGCCGAAACTTTCGAAATTGAGAAATGCAGAACGGAGAAGAGAAAGCATTATTTTTTTCCATTATGCACCTAACTTTTTACTGTCTCCTTTAATTTTTTATTTTTAATGCATTAACTTTTTATACTATTTCAACTCAATGTAAAAAAAAATTATTCAGCCTCTGGCTTTGTTTTTTTCAATGAACCTTTACTTACTTACTTACTTACTTACTCCTAGGCTTTATTATAAAAAAATAAAATTAGACGTAAAAGGCAGTTGATGCCATGAATAATTCATTCGCGTTATTATTTTAAGGTAATGTGGGGGATCGATTTTGTAAGTATTAGTTTTTACCGCACTTTCGTCCAATTTCAAATACGAAATATTTAAGAATTTTTCCAATAGATGTTTATATTTTCAATAATTTTTTCAATATTTGCATAATTACATGAATATCTTCATTTTTTATTGAACCCAATTCTTGTTGACTTTACGCTAATTGAAAAGTTAATGCTTCAATTTGTTTCTTGTTAAAGTTCTACTAACTATATAACGGATTTCAAGAATCTGTTTGTATTTAAAAGCTGTACAAAATATAATTGAGATACAGTAATCCACGTACAATATCTAATTAATAACAACACATTACGTCGTGATTATTTTGACCCCTTTAACTTCTATTGCTTATAAGTAATATATATATGCTATTTGGTTTATGCTATATATATATATTGATTTTTCGTATATCTTACTATATCTTAATATATATTCTTAATACAACGTGTAGACATATTATTAAGCGTCTGCAATTAAATTTTGATTCGGTCATACGAGGTTATAGCGTCTCCCCATTTAGTATAGCTATTGTTTGTTTAGACAATTATGTAATTATATGACCAGATTAGTTAAATAAACCTTTGAAATAAACATTATACTAGATTTAGATGCTTCAAGGTCCCTTATAACAATTACATAGATATTTAAAGTACAAGTCCATAGAAAATAGCAATAAATTGAAGTACCGATTAGTAAAGTGACGGATCTCTCTTGGAAATATAGTATTCTTGGAGGATATAGAGAGTGTATCATATGAGACGACACTTTAAATAATTTACATAAGTAGATTTATTTAATGATAATTAGTGCATGTAGTTACTTTTACTATGGTAACCTTTTTAATTAATATTATAATAAGCATGATTCTGTCATTTAATCCATGTCCTAATTTAGCGCAAAAATCAAACGCAAAAAAAAGGATGAAACGCTCTCCAAAGAAAGTATGGATTAAATGAACTAAGGTCAAATTAATTCAACGTAAAAACAGAGCTGGAAGAAGGGCCCGAAGAGTAGATGCCACTGACAAAGAACGAGTTACATTCAACTTGATGAAGAAAGAAGTAAGACAAAGTCTATCTTTTGACCGACAGTGTTATATTGATGGAGAAAGACAAGAAAGATCTTGGGACCCACGCTAGGTCAGCAAAAGGCTGGAAAATGTTACGTGGAATTCTTGGCCAGCAAAATGCTATCCGTCCTCAGCCAAATTGTACTGCCGACGAGCTCAACCCATACTTTGTTAGGAAGCCCCAAATAATCAGAGACACCATTCCTGATGCACCACCAATTATATTGCAAATAGCCAATGTTGATACTCTCCAAAAACTTCAGCCGGTAGACTCCAATGATGTCCGAAGGTCGATAAACAAAGCCAAGCCAACAAATTCAGCAGGAAACGATGATATTCCGATGGGCCAAGAAATTGCCTTAGAAATTGCTAAATTATTCAATTCAATAATCTGTGATAACACTTTTCCATCACAATGGCAAATAGCAACTGTAATAGCTTCCTGGAAGCGAAAGGGTTGCGAGACAAAACAAAATTCTTATCGCCCGATCTCTCTCTTACCAGAGATCTCACGAATTATCAAACGCCTAATTGCAGATCAATTGATGTCGCACAGTGACCATATTAAAGCTCCTTTTTTAAATTTCTGCCCATGGATTCAGAAAGTTACATAGTTGTGAGACAGCCCTGCTCGAATTAGTAGATATAACTGCAACTGCAATTGATGAGGGAAATATCGTGATAATCGCTGCTTTAGATTTGAGCGCTGCCTTTGACACGATCGACCGCGAGAAATTGTTACTCAAACTGCACCATCGTGTCGGATTACGATACAACGCCCTGAAACTCCTTTCATCGTATTTTTCATTTCGCCGACAACAAATCAAGGCAGAAGGAAAAATAAGTTCACCCAGTAACGTATCATACGTAGTGCCACAGGGGTGCATATTTGGCCCCCTTCTCTATTGTCTATACACACTCGACTCCACCAAAATTATCATCAACAAACAAGCAGGTGTTGCAGTAAAAATATTCGCTGATGACACCCCATCTTTACCTGGGGTAAAACAGATGAAATAGCAACAGCTCGCATGAATCAATCACTGACTAATTTCAACACATACGCATCACTAAACAAACTAGCAGTTCAATCAACTAAAACGCAGGTGATCAAATACGGAACAGCCCAGAAACGAATAAATGCAGGAGCTAAAATATAATTTGGTCGGAATACTGTGGCACCTACCAACACCATTAAAATTCTGGATATCACAATCGATGCAGCTCTGACGTGGATTCCACATTGTGAAGTGGCACTAAACCGAACATATGTCGCGATTAGAGCCATAAAAAGAGCTACTCGGTACCTGCCTCGCAAAGACGCAGAGATATTAGTAAAAACACTAGCCCTCCCTCACATCACTTACTGCCAAAAATTATTGGGGAGACATCCTGCAAAGCACAGCGTCTTCTTGAACGTGGTTACAACGCTGCTGCGAGAGCCGCCACAAATAATGACCGCTCCATGGTCGCATTAGCTTTGATAAAATGGCCAACCTTCCCGGAACAACAGAATTCTGCTCGCATTACCCTAGTGCGAAAAGTATGGGACCAACGGGGAGCTCCTGCAGGTCTAAAATCTTAGCTTTCTCTAAAAGTGAATGACGCCCTTCCTACTCGCTTATCTAGGCTATTTGGGGTGAACTCTCTATCCCTCCAGCCTGTCGCCTGAAGATCGGACAAATGGCATTCCGACAGAGGGCTCCTCGAACTATGAATGACTATCTTCGAAAATAAAACAATTAAATTTTTTGATCTGTTATATGTTTTATATATCACTCCAATACTGTACATAATTTTATACTATATCAATGGAATAAATTAATACAATACAATACAATACAATGTTATAATATGTACATTTATAATCTACACAATATTATATATAATGTGTGTTGTTATTTAAAATTATGTAAATAATTAAATCGATAGTTCTATTTTGTCCGTCATGTATGAATAATGTGTACCAGTACGGTTACACTTGAGTTATTGTTTAAAGTATATAAACTATTATGTGTATTGAACAGATGTCGAGCCATCATTCGTGACGATGATTGCGACCTGAGGACCTAAACAGTAATATACAATAGTAATACATTTCGTAATAATGTGTACATAACTTTAAGTATGATTAATAACAAATCCCTTGTTGAATTCATATATAAGCGGTGTACTAAGTCCTTAATTGGTCAAATTGTTATTAAATTACGAGCCAATGTGTATAATTATGCTGTGATTATTGTCCAATGATGTTTGACTTATATTTAAAACTAACCAATACTAAATAGGAACGCATATTTGCAATTCATTTCATTTTGAACTCGATGAAAGAAACAAATAAATAACGCTAAGAATGAAGACAATAAATTTAAACTTCCGGGCGGTAATTTGTAGACGCCAACGTACAAAAAATTAACCACCAAAAATGAGGGTAGAAATTACACACATTTTGTGTTGTCACTGGATTGCAAACAAATTATATCTGATTAAACAGACATTTTCAAAATGGATCAAATATTGACTATATGAATTTCCAAAACATTGGTCATATTGATTGGTCATTGACCTTTTATTCAAGAAGTAGTTCTTAATTAAAATTACTATTTATTGCGTAACATTTTTGTATATTTCGCTGAATTTAACAAATTTGTTAATACTATATTTTCAATAACCACGAAAAATCTACTAAATAATTTGTTCCGTCAAATGCTAAACAAAATATTTAGATTATAAGTCACTGAAATACATATGTAATATTGAAATATCCTTATTAAACTATCTACAATTATATTTTAATAATGACTTAAGATAAATGATGATATCTTGACGTTAAAACCGTATGCCCAAATTATATATTTTTCGAAAACTGAGTTAAATGTGTTCAACATATTAAAGTTGTAAATCATCCACTCCTCCTCCAGCATTGATCATCCACTCCTCCTCCAGCCTTGATCATCCACTCCTCCTCCAGCATTAATCATCCACTCCTCCTCCAGCATTCATCATCCACTCCTCCTCCAGCATTGATCATCCACTCCTCCTCCAGCATTGATCATCCACTCCTCCTCCAGCATTGATCATCCACTCCTCAACCAGCGTTGATCATCAACTCCCCCTCCAGCATTGATCATTCAAATATTCATAATTCTAGTCAACAATAAAAAGGCCCTTATTTTTATTTAAATAGCACATATTATTAATTCGACGTTACTTATGTGAATCCTTATTTTAGCTATTTGAAAGAGTAATTAAAACTAGAGATTTAACTCTTATATTGATCCGTATGCAATTCAATGAGTACTAACTTGTTACCCTAAAATTTTTACAAATAATTATTTCGAAAAATTATTTCTGTAAAATAATTTATGTAGTAAAATAGTTTTAGATATACACTACAGGCAATATATATTTTATGGGCAACTTACGAATATTAAAATAGTATGAATATATATATATTAACTCTTAAAATCAATATATATATAAATATTTAACGCTACTGTGTTTTTACATGAACTTTATTAAAATAAAAGATTTTCTATTTACGAAAATTTACATCGCGATGTATTTAAAATCTCTATGTATTAATTACTATATGGTTTAGACTGTAATAATCAATGTCCATGAGCCTCACTAATTTAATGAATATTACCATACTATATAGCCGAAACTTCACTTCAATTAATATATATAATATAAAATGTATGTGTTCCTTAGTTAGTCCACAAGGGAATTGTTCCTTCGCATCTACAATTTACGCACAGGTAATAAACTTAATTATATTTTCGTAAAAGATGTAATACCTCACAATAAAGTAAAAAAAGGTTTATTCAGACGTCATCTATAGCCAAATTCTGGATTTCATGAATGGCAGTAATAACCATAAAACGACCATTTGCTCAAGAAATTCTTAAATTCTATGAAATAAGAAAATTTTGTTATTTATGACTGAACCTGGTCTAGCAGTTCAATTGTTACAAAAGCGTCAACCAGCTTCTGTACAAATGTATAGACATATATACAATATAGGCGGCCAAAGACAAAACATAATCTAATATCCCAAATTGATGAATTGAGAACAAATTGATGCTATCGATTTTATATGAAGTTAAACAAGTACATAGGCGCAACCAGAACAATTAAGACAGATTCCATTTAGTACTCAAGAGATTGAGAAATATGTTACATAGCATATTCATCAGAAATATCATTTGTTATCAAATAACTTAATATTGTAAGTACATGGGTAATAGAAGATATGTTTCCTCAAACTCGGCGGTAAAAGGCATAAAATATGGATACTAATATTTTTTATCATTCGAAATATGAATTATTAATGCACACTAAATAAGGAAGAGCTAGGAAAAGGTCAGCTGGAGCAGTCGATATATATTATTTACATTTGATAATGAAAGCTGTGCATAAATAGCACCAGTCTAAATGCCAAAAATAAATACCGCATGTTACATTATGATGAAATAAATAAAAAGTATTTATAATTTACGAATTAATAAGAATACTACAGTTCACCCCTCCTAAGAAGTAAATGCAAGAAAAGGTGTCCAGATAACCTGTGCTATTGTCAAAATAAACTTTTTAATTGATTAAAGTACTATTTTCTAATTTATGTCAATGAAAATGTTTGAAATTGTTCACTGTTAAGCAATCATTATATTCCACCCATAGCCATCCATTAATAACCATCAATGGCACAGTAGGATACGACCGTACCTATGAAAACTACAAATACACTTAGTAAAAATAGTTGATATTTCGTTATTCTATAATCTTAAAATATTTTAGAAACAATTCAATAATTTAGATAGACAGACAATTCAACAAAATAACTCCCCCTAGCTTAAAATACCCGAAACAATATATTGAATAACCAAAATAAGTCAGTAACATAATTAAGAAGACAAGTGAGTGTTCACACAAACATTAATCTATTTGAAAAAAACAGTAAAAATGTGTGTACCAGGCCAGGTGTATGTGAGGCACGGTACAAATAACTACCTTTATACCACATACACCACCTTGAACATCACTTCAAAGAGCAGGTAGAGTAAGGAGGAAGTGAATTGAAGGAGTGGTCTGGAGAGCACACAAGTATGGAGGATTGAGTGTGCCTACAATGCGCTAAATTCAGGAATACTTATTATGATTCGTAGTAGGAAACAGTGCGAAATAATCATTGTGACATTAGAAAGGTGTGAGCTGCATTTCCATCCCACCAAAATATACAAGCCACTTGAGAAATACAGTTAGACAATGAAAGGTACTGAGTTGAACAGAATCAATTACACAGTTCAATTACGCCACTCAATACAATGAAGAAAGAGAATAAAGTGTAAGACACTTGGGAGGAGGAAATCACTAGAGTTAACGATCCTCACTGTTCTTACCATCACCATAGCAACGGGAGGACCAGCAGTCGGTCCAAGAACAATCAGAACACAACGGGGGAATTCAAGTCTTTTCTTATAGTATTATTGACTATTGTTAATTTAAATGTACACTTACATCTCTTGTTGATAACTGCAGTCATTATAACTAACTCCAAGCAACTATGAGCAAGAGAGGGGGGAGAGAGATAACAAGGGGTTAGACAGAGTCCGGAACAAAATCAGTAGTCTGCCAAGTAATAATTCAATGTGGAATAGAAAATATGACAAAAAATGCTGGAACATCGAAAGTGAACGAGAGCGCTGACAAAGTGAAAGTCCATTATTGATAGAAAGTCAAGCCGAGACACACAACCAACTACCAGCGAGAGAATCACAGCTCGACTCGGTCGTCCATCTGCAATCGGATCACCCAATCGGTGGCGATCAGTACGTCCGGCTTTCTCACGACGAGCAGCTTCGACTGGGCCAGATAGAAGAACTCCAGGTCCCTCGGCTGCTCCATCTCAGTGTTCAACACGACACGATGAGGCCGCTTGTCCAGTCCGACCACTACGATCCTCTCCACACGATTCTTCACTGTGTATCTGTTGACAGGTGATACGATCAGAGAATGTTTATAGTGGGACGAAAGGGTAATTTGATTGGATGACTACATTAGAGGTCTCTGCCTATGTCATGTTCGGGTAAAGAGAAACACATTCATATTTGTATGTAGAACTTAATTAACACCTACTAGCAATAATTCTACGCTAAATACAACCAAGGAGTACTCTATCATGTTCCACTTATAATGTTCCACTTATATAATATTATTGAACAGTATAATATTCAACAACTTTATATTATTATTAATCAATATAACATTTAGACAACTACGAGTTTACCGCATTAACAAGGAAACATTTACTGAAATAACAAAATAAAAAAGTGATAATAGATTTAACCTACAAAATAGATAGTTATATATTTTAAATAACTGCAGAACAAATATCCCCCCAGAATATATTTACTTGTATTAAATCATTTGAAACTACATCAAAATTATTAAATAAAAATTCTTCCTACCGGCTGGCGAGATCCAAGGATCGCACACGCAGCTCCCACTTCTCAAACTGAAGATGAAAGTAAGCGAACTCGGGAGAGGTTTCCCGCTGATAGTTGAGCGAATGGTAGTCGTCGATGTACAGCTTGCCAGTCGCCCTCTTCTCTGCGTCCAGCGCCACCAGGAGGGTGTAGGGGTCGTAGCGGCCCAGGTTGGCCGACCTACGAATGCGCTCCTTCCGTGGAATGATCACACCGCCGCGGTAGAAAACCGGGATGGTTGCCAGGTTCACGGGGAGTTGAATCGTCTGCCCGCCTTCGAAGAGCTGCAGTGGTGGAGGGAAAGTGGAGGTTGTTGTTGAGATTGCCCTTCATGAAGAAGACAAAGAGGGTGTGTCGAGGATAAATGAGGCAAGCTAACATGCAGGACGAAGAGCGAGTGGAGGATATGCCACATGTGAGGCAAGCTAACATGCAGGATGAAGAACAAATGGAGGAGGTAATAATACCGCTGATGGTGAATTCACAACCGCATACATCAATAGATCACTATACTGCCAAGGCAATGCGTAGTACATATAAACATATAATATGTTAAATATAATATTAATATAATATAAAATGTCAATATTAATATAGTAAATGTATATAGGTGACATGTTAATATTATAAACAATCACTTACTACAAGGGCGGTTGTAATTGGTCACATGGTTCAACATAAATGATGTCATCTTTTGTCGTAACCCACTAAATCGATATTTTTTATAAGTATTAATTTGACGACACTTGATAATATTTTTTAATGTAATCTAAACTATCTCTTTTTGAGCAATTAATGACATCATAAAAATATTGTCATAATTTAACGTTGAAAAATTAATGATAGTATGTATCCGCGATGAAATTTAGCCACTATTTAATTTTTTTAAATAAGATGAATTTTTTTAAGAGAAATTTGATATTATTGTGACGTAACTGCTACTAAAATATTCTATTAAACATTTTATTATTAAAAAATATACAAGTGAGCCAATATTTAGAAATTATTCCTCAAACGACAGAAGAGTTTCGGCCACTCAAAATATTACACTTCATGGTTATCAAGTTATCACTGGCGACTGTTTTGTTGTCAAGTTCCTCATCAAACTTACAAGATGGCGAATGTTTTTGCTTTCAGTACGTCAATGTCAACAATACAGCGCTTTCAATATTATAGTTTTGAAATCTTGTAATTTTTGGTAAACCCATTATTCATTGTTTAAAAATGCATATATAAATAATTTATGATTAATTATGTTTTTTTAAGTACCTTTTATTGAACCAAAAATTTCCTTTGTAAAATGGACTGGTAATTTGTTTGCCTATTTTATAATTAACGCCTTATACGTTGTATTGAAACGTTAGACAACTAGAATGCTTCAAATTATAGTCTCTAGCATTTATAGGAGCCTGGATAACTCGAACTAAGTGACACTCAGAACAAGTATTCGGTGCAAGTCTGAATAGTCATAAAGTATGCTGATTAGCATTCCTTTGTGTATACTGAGGGATGTACCTCCACAGTCTAGAGGATGAGGTATAGACTTGTACATTATTATCTTCCTACGCTATATGTCTGTTTGTCTAGGATATAATGCAGGGTGTGCTCACTGCTTTATGTCAAACTCTAAGAGCCTACATTAATCCTGTCTTAGAATAAAAGTGGCATAAAGGGAACACGTTCTAATTGAACATGTCTTCCGTGACATCAGCGTACTAAATGTATTTAAGAAACACACATTTTAACCTGGACCGACTAATTTGTTCCTAAGATTCGATCTACGATTACTCGACTGTAGTTGTTTCATATTTCCTACTTTCCTATTACGTACTATATTTCTCCATAGAGACTAATATCAACTATGTTTTCTAATTTCAGCGGTAACGTTGTCATAGAGACCTACTTTTTCGACGGTGAAATTCTCATCAGTAAATCTCGAGTTCGCGTATTCTATGTATAAATTTGATGTTCATTACACTCCCTGTTCCACTCCTCAATTGTCCGTGCAAGCGGATAATGATAGGGAGGAAACCCTGATTATTACATTTTCAAATTCGACCATGTTTCAATCAAGCAATTATTTTCGCGTTACTTGCTCTTTCTACTTGCAATTTCTCAAAAATGTTGAGTATTAATTTGTATATTGAACTTAATCTGAGTAGATGAGTAGGTTTTGTATTTATTTTGTTTGTAATCTATATGTATGTAGTTGACAAAGGTGTTAGCTGGTATTGTTCGAGAATGATGTACAGAAGTTGATTAATAATTAGCTGGCAGTTTGTATTTGGATTCTGACTTTTTTGATCGTTGAAAAGTAACAGCACGTTCTATTGTTCGTAGATATGATGGTTTAATAATTAATTATTTATAATAGTTAAGAAATAAATATCCTGTATAAATTTTCAAAACATTACAAATTTAGAAAAATGGGAGAACCCTTTTGTCTATTCCCCGTTTATCCGCAACCCCCTTTTTAAAATTAACTAACTTTTGAAATCAATAAACCTTCTCTGCAGCCTGAATTCGATATTTAGATTAATTCTATGGGTGCATAACGGAAATCTCAGAGTCTATTTATCGAATAGGAATTAATAAATAATTTCAGATGCGATGCGAACATAGTTTGGTTATCCATACATCCATATCATCATTCAATTATATAACATTGAATATAGCACTTGCAGTGATAGGTCATAAATTATTAAAGTTTATTTACACTTCTACAAACAATTCATACGGTTGCTAGGATATCAAATTTTAAAATCAACTTCGACACTAGGTGTTTAGAAAACTAAACAATTATGTCACTATATCCAGCACGTTTTATAGAAATTTATGTTGGAATACTTATATGTTTAGTATAAGAAAATATCATATTTAGTTGTTACTGTGATATTTAAAGCTTTGTGTTGAATCATTTTATTGTACACATCATAATTGTTGTATTGAACGAGGGAGAACACTTCACATTTCTTACTGTTTATATATATATGTATTTAGGGTTGCGATGTTGTCATTCTAAATTGGGTATGGAAGGGTCCAATATTACCCCCTTTTTTGACCATAGTTAACCATTTCTTTTCCGCCCAAGGTTTTCAGTGAACTAATATGTACTAATTACGGTGATGAATCTGTCCCAGCCGCACCGGCCCTGATTTTATATTCTATTTTCTTTACTTTCTCTACAAAGTTTGCCTAAACATTGGATGTTATTTCTCGCTAAACATCGAATTTGTCGCCACACTAACTATCCGTCCATTTGATATTAATGCAATTACTCTCAGTGACACCATAAGCTAACTTTATTTTCTGTCTCCTGTGTTCTCTCTGTGTAAATGTTGTTTAACAAATCTGTTAGATGATGAAAGGATTGTATTTTAGTGTTTTGTTTTTAACTTTCCAGAAGCATTATTTATTTATGGTTCAATACTATTTTATTATGTGTTTCATTCCCGTTAACCTCAGCGTTATATTCCATTCTGCACACCTTATATTTGGTTTGTTTTATAATAAAAGACACATGTGCACATTGTTTTAATCTTCTTCTTGTTTTTTTTTGGGTTGTTTTAAAATAAGTATATTTAGAAAACTTTGTCCAGTGTTTAATTTATCTTCTGTATTTTAAAATAAACGAATTCAGTGAACCAAAAGAGGGTTTTTCAGTTAATTTTTTTCCTGTTATTAATTTTTGCATTGTAGTTTTGTTTTTATTGATATTTTTGGACTAGGCCTATATCTACTTAAATTCAATAAATCATACAAAAATATATTTTAAAATATAGTAGGCCTATTTGAAACATTTTTGCAATGAAAATTATGTTCTCATCTGTTTTTAATACTTTCCAGTCGATAGAAAGTTAAGTGTTTATTGATACGAAAATGCAATTTATTTAGCCGATCTATTAGGGTTACTTAGCATAAGAATTGAGCATATCGATTGTTTAATTATAATTCATATATACAAAAAACATCATGAATTTTCTAAACTTTTTATAGTATTAATTAGCAAATGGTTTCAGATGGATTTTACACTGATAAATACAAATAATATGAACACTTGATCTGGATATATAATCGAAAAAAATTCATATCATATAGCTAAACTAATATATTTAATCCTAAAGATTAAACCAAATTCTACTATATATTCTTTTACTGTATTATTTTCAATTATTTCTGTCCTAATATAATGCAATTTTTTTAAATAAAAGTTAACAGAAGTTCTGCTTTAATTTCAAGTAAAAAAAATTAACTCTATTCTATGGTGTTTTATGCATTGTATATTTCTATATCTGCATCCAAAGTATCTAGTATTGTATGAAAAGTTAATTTGTTGTCGTTGTTATAGCCATAAAACAACTTAATTTCAATTTTTCTTGATGGCTATAGTTAACATTAATCTGACTTGATTCAATAATATGTTACATAATAATGATAATTTCCAAATAACAATACGACGCATATTTCAAATTACAATACCATATTTTTCAAAACAGTACTCTAAATTAAATAGTAAGGGTTTTGTAAAAAAAATAGCGTATTATTTATAATATGAGAATGGACATATTATAAAAATGTCATTTAACACAATATTGTATAAACAAAAATTCACTAACTTTAAAAACAGCCTATATTTACTAGTAGTAATAATCATTATAATTAGTGCAGTCAGATATAGTAGCACAATTTAGCCTTAGATTTCTACAATAAGTGCAGCTCTATTTTATTTAGTTCCGGGGTTCCTTCAATATTCACTGCTATGCACACAGCTAGATACCAATTCTTAAGGTTTACGATCGTAGTCCACCAAAAGAGAGAGCTGACGCGCGGGAATCTTTGCTGCTTTCGTGAACACTGAACTACAAAAGAAAACGATGACTTAATAATAAACATGATTTATAAAATCAACATCTTATTGATGTTTTGAACATCTTTCTTCGGCACAAACCCATCAATTTAAACATTCTCTTAATACTCGTACACCTTATACGAATAGTCAACGTGGATGGAACCCATTTTCAGAATTCTTTATCCATGAACTCAAGAAAACTATTTGTAAGAACACGTGGTGTAGATTTGGTTTCAAATTAAATTTTTCTCGTCCATAAGAAATGATATAAGAATTATTGTTTCCTTTGAATAAAACAAATAAAAAAATGTGAAAACTCGATTCACTTAAACTTTCCACAATCTTTGTCATCCAGACGATACTTTAATCAGCCTCCAAGGCTGCTAGTTTTCATTTTATTGTTCATATTGCTGGTTTAATATAAATATGAGAGCATAACTATGAGTATGTACGATAAAACTCAGTAAAAACTCTAATAGTGTGCGAGGCTCTTTATTGCCTCGCACATTATTTTCGTTTCTCAACAGCGTGCTTTCTTTAGTTTTATATTAAATTTATTTGAGTTTTGAATAGCTTCTTTTATTCAAGTATAATACTTATCAAAAGTAACTATTTCGTATTATATATACACTTTTTGCAGTCTTAATTCTTATAGTTAATCATTCTTTTGCAAATATATTAATATTGACGATGAATATTTTAGTATCACTATTTAGAATTTGTGACTTGAGACTAAATGAACAAAATGCTACAATTCTCTTGCTTATTATCTTTTCCATAAAAACTGAAAACGTATTTTCTTTAAACAATTCTTTTTACAAGTTTTATACAGATCGAGTTATTTGAGAATATACAGCGTTCATTATACAACTCCATGTTATAGTTTCTACCCAAAAAATATACGAAATACAAATACTCTGAAATCATCCAAATGAAACATGCCATGTTATTTTTAATTAGTAAAATTCCCGTATAGTATGTACTAGTATAACAATAGTAATTCGTTATAAAACGTCTCAGAAAAAAAATTCGATAATAAATAATTTCATTAATCTCAAAATTAGTACAAAATTCTGACATGAATACTTCCATGTAATACTTAGAGAATTTACATTAATTATTTACTAAAGTTATTTTTATTTATACTTTTAAATTTAGTAACAAAAAATGCCAATTTTATTATATGTAAGTAATTACAATCGAATATACAATTATTACTTTTTGCATAATATATTACTTATATATATTACTTACATATATTTCTTAATTAATTAAGTATAACATGTATGTTAGCTATAGTTATACATTATATATGTATGGAAATGAGCCGACGATAACGATGATAAACAATTTGCTTTTATTGTTTTAGTGTACTAAACGATGTTAAACTGCTATTCGTAATTAGTCTTGAACATTGGAATGTGTCACTCATAGTTAATCAAATAACTCTCTTTTTAATTGCTTTGCCTTTCCTTCAACTATAGTTTATAGTCTAGAGGATATAAACCTCCGCAATGAGGATTATATAAGGATTTATCTATTAATTATCGTTTGCCACAACCAACACTTTTGAAATTTCATCTTTTTTAGAAATGATACCATAATACTGCACAGTAATACTATAACACCATATAAAAGAATTTCTTCTTTTTTATTTTTTTCTTGTTTGTTAAATGTTTTAGTAATATATTTCCATATCCAAAAATTTGGATTTCATCCTCACCGGTGATGTTTGCTTCTTTTTCTCGTTTACTACATCTTTCTCTTGCCTCTCTCGACTTTCGACAAACCAACGCTCGAATTAAACATTTAACTTTCTTTTTCAAAGCAATATTTTCAGAGGAAATAAACTTTTGGTATACCATTTGTTTGTATCTCACGGTGGCGTCGTTTTTTGCTGCGAACTTTATTAAATTCTTTCCAGTAGATATGGATATGTTCTATCCTACGTTCAACCAATCAGACATAATACGTGTATTACAGAGTCGAATTTGAGATGGTGAGTTTTTATATTCATAAAGTGCATTTGAAACATGCATAAGAATATTTTGAGATAGACCTATGTTTTTAATTTTTTAACATTCACTTACCATAAAATGTACTTTAGAGCCTACAAATATATTTACTAGTATTATTTAACATCAACATTTAACACCATGATGAGATCATGTTAAATAAGTCCTATCTCTTTCACACCATGATGAGATCATGTTATATCAGTCCTATCTCTTTCACACCATGATGAGATCATGTTATATCAGTCTTATCTCTTTCACACCATAATCAATGAGATCATGTTATATCAGTCTTATCTCTTTCACACCATGATGAGATCATGTTATATCAGACTACCACTTATTGATTGATAAAAAAGCATTGATCTTCTATTGCTTTTTACTTAATTATTAAATTTAAAAGTCGCTGATTTAAAAAAAATTTGAAATAATTTTTAAAAATTACCTGAAAAAGGGTATCGTTTAATTTTTTTCAGGGTTGTATATTAAGAAGAAACTGATAAAAGCATTAAACTAACTAAACTCTGCTGTTTCAATCAGTAATTAATACCGTTATATACTTTCATTAACAATATGTTTGTGTTGTCTTTCATGGATTCAAATATCAAATATTTTTTTTGTTAGTGGTATATTGCAATACATTTCTTAAACATAATTCTGTTGTATAGTCTAATATATGCAAGCAATAATTTAATAAATTTGAAAAAGTAAAAATTTGGCTTAGATTAATACATTTATTTTCCAAAGTTGAAAAGTAAGGATCAAATTATACTAGCGTTAACGCATAAGCTTAAGAAACAACTCATATATTTGACACATTTAATGAGATCAAAAATATTTTTTTATTTTTCACATAAAATTCAGTACGAAATGAAATGGACAACGTTCAGTAATTAAATGTAGAATTCCAAGAAAGTGCACAGTATATACAATATGTGTGAATAACCTTTTCCGAAAAATGATAACTTATTTTGGAAAGTTTTTTAACACTTATTTAAATTTGCCTTCGTCCTTTTACCACATATTTAACACAAATTTATAGTTCCTAAATTAATTTTACTATAATATCTAACCCAATATAACTCAAAATACAATCCATAATACAAAATTCAACAAAGTAATATATTTTCAAATATTAAGTTTCCAATATACACGAAACTTTTTTAGTATGAAGGGAAAAATGTCATGGAAAAGAATATTGAATATTTTCTTTATATCAATTGAAAGCAAGTGAAAGAAATTCACCCTAGTTTACCAATATTGGTAATATTGAAAAAGAATGAAATCGATCATAAAGTTACACACCGGCACATTACATAAATAAATGCGCTAGATTAAAATATTCAAAAGAGTCTGCAGATGTAAATGTCTAGATAATAATCCTACATCTACCAGACAATTCTCGGAAGTCCGTCTGAGAATTCTCCTAATTTACATACATTCAGTTAACATTTTTGAGAATTTGAAATACGAATAGAACAATAAAATTTGTCAAAATAATTAAAAAGTGATTTTAACGATACTAGAGAAAATTGAAATTTCCATTCTTACGAGCAATATGTATTATGCTTCTAACTGTTATATAAATATTTTCAAATATATGATGATAAAACAATGGAATATATAAATTTGTAGCTCATTGCATTAATATAGAACTTGGGAGAAGTCATCTTAACACATGGTACTTATTTTTAATATTTCCATCGATATTTCAATACAAGTAGGATAGACAACTAGGCCATCTGCACTGTAGTTATATCAAAATGTACAATTAACTTACGATGCACTAATATAGGGCATTATAGTGTAAATATATATATATATAATAGGAAATCATTGTATTATTACATATTTAACGAAATTTATGCATTTAAATACTAATAAATTAAATTTACTAAACAAATTGTTAAAATTTTGTTTTACTGTATCAACGTGTTTAAGATAGTTAAGAAAATAAATTATACATATTACACATATTTAAATATACTATATTTAAATTAATTAATTTAATAATATCAATTTTATTGATTTTGAACTACATACATCGATAACAAGTTAATAGGACGAATGATAGTTGGCCAATCTACACTATATAGTTGAATATCTATGAAACTACAAATAAGCCTACTGGTCAGTATTTCTACACGGATACTATTGGTGAATGGTTTTCAATTTATACGACGGAAAGAGAAAGAGCATTTACAGCATTAATTTAAGCTTTAGCTTCATCATATATCAAATAACATTGATGTGCATGTTCTGTCAGATCCGCACAATTATTCTTTACAAATAACAATAGTAGTTTTATGCAGGGCTCGCTTGCACAGTTCTGAGATATGAGTCTTGAATGTGTCGACGCAGTCAGCACACTGGCCCTCCTCCTCCGTCTTCGTCAACGGTCGTACGTGCTTACTGCAGTGGTTGGCCGGGACACGCTCGAACTTGGACTCCACCTTGACACAGGACTGGCCGAAGCTGCGCTGAATGTCGAGGATGCATTGCTCCAAGAACATTGACCTTCGTCTATATACATAATGGTGGAGATAGCAATCGGTGGCACTATTATATGTACACACTGTTTTGTACTAAGATGGAAACGTGTTGGTTTGTTTAATAAAATCTGTGATAGTATAAATAATATCATTATATTCTATTAGAAAGATATTGTGTAAAAAGACATAAATTTGTTGAGAAAGAGGTCAGGAAATATGCATAATATGTATTAATTAAAATGACACGGCACAGTTTTCTTTTTTAATTTTGTTGCAATTAATAGAATGGAGTCTTTGAAATTAAATGCTCTGCATTTTTCCTAAAGAATCCATCGCAGAGTTAAGACAGATAACATAAAATGATTTTAAAAATTGAAATTTGAACTAATATAATTATGTACAATAATATACAGAATTTAGGGGTAAAACTACCGGGCATTATAGAAAATTAAGGTAAATTATATAATAACCACAGAATATACACTGTCGTTTTAAGTTAATAGAATTTTGAGGGTAATATTTCGGCAGTACCCTATATTGTTATGTAATTTATACTGATAAATATTGATTTATTCATATTGTGATTGAAAGAACACAAAATCAATATAAGGTCAATATTTTTTCTTCATTATATTCAGAGACTCAATTATTTTAACTTAACAATATTGATTTTAAATTAAAAAAACATTTTAAGTGTTTTATGAAATTGAAACTTATTTTGTGAACAATATTATAATGGAAGCTATTCTTCTTATCTTTGTTCTCTGCAACACATAAGAAACATTAAATATGAGATTTTCCCGAAAAACGACAAGACACAGAGTCGCAGTAATCTCTTTCGCCCACTTGTAGATGTTAAGCTGTATTTCGGCCGAAAGAGACGTCTCCTCGAGCTCCTTGGTCAGCTTCACAATGTCCAGCCGGGCGCATCGGTCAAGCGTGGCCGTCTGGAGCCCCCTGAGAGAGTAGTGCTCTCCCAGCTGCACGTAAGGCAGGACGTTGTGGTCGTTGATGCTGGAGATGAGGCGGCGTTCCGCGGTCTCTAGCAGGGTGTCCACCTGGTAGCGGTGCACAACAGGCAGCAGTCGCAACGCCATTTCACCTGTTTGAAAGAGGAGAGTGCGAGTTAATTGAGTAGTCATGAGATGTAAAGTGTGTTTTTGTTGCAACACGTTTTAGGAGGTAAAACTTTTTTTAATTCCAAGATCTTACTAAGATATATGGAATATATACTAAGATATATACCTCTGAGGGTACTAAGTCCCGCACCTTATTAAGTTTCTACTGTATCACTTTGGGTCAACTTTTACTTTCGGTCC
>JAUZND010057487.1:0-18609 GCA_034780555.1 Coelogynopora nodosa
ATGACATTGCTGATTTAGATAATTTGTATAGCTCTATGCCTAGACGTTGTGCAGAAGTGATTGCCAATAATGGTGGTAACACCCATTATTAATTATTAGATGAAACATTATTTCTGTATATACTTATTCAGTATTTGTATATAATTGTTCTTTCCTCATTGAATACAAAATTTGTAATAAATAACTGATTTAATTAATTCCTCAATCGATTTTTTCAATTTTACCATTACATTTATACAATTATCTTACTGGTACGGTTTCTTTTGTCGGGGGGTGTATAACGTTATCCAGAATTTTCAATCTACCATTAAATTATTTACATAATTTCAAACTATGTTTTTGTTCCCAAATATGTTTTCATGTTCTTAAATGAGTTTTTGGTTATTCCTGTCGTCAGAATTATTTATTTCGGAACTATTTTATAGTTTAAAGGGTGAACGGTAAAATATTTTTTATGAACAAATACATTTTTTACTTTGATTTATATAGGAACGTTCATCAGTAATATTCTTTATTAAATATTTATATTTTCATCTCGATAGACTATTACTCTATATAATACTATATTGTTATTTTCATCTTTTGTCTGAAACCTGTAGAAATAAAACAGAAGACAATACTAAAACCAATCACTGAGAATAAAAACTCAAAAAACCACCTAGACGTGATATGCACAACGTCCCACAATCTTATTAACTGCACCAATCAGTATAGAAGCAAGGTGCATGACGGCTAATATTCTCATGCCGGGTGGCGGCACCAACAACTGCTTCTCGCCGCGAAGCGACTGTGATAACTCGTCCTCCTCAGAAGCGATCCACTCAGGCCACTTCATGATGAGCAAACTGGACGATTCGGACAACGACGAGGAGGACTTTGTGAGTGTTTGCGTTGACCCGGTGATTGTGTCACCTGGTTACGACTTTGGCGCAGCGTCCACACAGCCCCTCGAGAACTATTCATTCGGCAGCGGCCCTGAGCCTACCTTCGGGATCGACGAGAGTCTCACAAAGTTGTTAGAGTGTCTCTCCATTGCCTACACGGGCAAGATCACGAGTCCCAAGTGGAACCAGTTCAAGGGGGTCCGGTTTATGCTCAAGGACAAGATTCGGTTGAATAATATAATCTGGCGAGAGTATCACATGCAGGGTGGGTAGTTACTTCAACAGTTTATTCATAGTTCTGTCATTGCATTATCGTAGGTATACTTTTAATTTATCAATATTTATAATTTCAACTTCCAATTAATTTTAAGCAAGAATACATTTCATGGTTTAAATTGGGGAAAATTTAACAGGCTCATTTAGTAAAAGTGTTTTTTATTGATTTTTTATCCATATTTATTTTATTACTTTTTCAGTTGTTAAAAAGAAACATCCAATAGTCGTCCAATTTGCCTCTCCACTGACAGAAAACCACGTTAGAAGCGAAGTAAGTCTCTAATATACTTATCAGTTTTACCATAAATTGATCCAAAATTTAATAATTCGCCATCATCGCTCACACCTTCCCAGGCGATCGTGCTGGAGGGAAAATACTGGAAGCGCCGGCTCGAACTGGTCTGCAACGAGTACAAACACTGGCGCAGCTTTTGGCGCCAACGGCTCAAGGCGCCAGACGAATCGATGGACATCACCAACGCCGAGCTACTCCAGTTGACCGCCAAGCAGGACGTCCGTCGTTTCCAGAACAAGCGGCCCAGCCCGCCGCCAAACCTGGACGACATCATGATGGATTTCGACAATTTCGACCTTTTTCTGGATCAGCCGCTGGACTTCCCTAACCCGCGTGACCTGAGTCAGCTGGGCAATGCAGATATCATGCAGCCTGGGTTGATCCAACTGCAGCCATCCAATATGGACGACTATGCGCTGGACATGTTTCAGTCGATCTTCCAGTCGGATCACCATCATCTGCTTCATCATTCTGATTTGCAGCAGCCGACCATTTCTACTTCCACCTCTCAGCTGAGGTCCAAGTAGGCGTTTCAGATTATTCTTTTATTGGTTTATTTAAACAAAATATATGCAGGAACGTTAAAAATTACAATCGATATAATTTATTAACTCAAAATATGCAATAGTTTAAATCGCAACAAGAAATTAATAAAATCTTACCAATAAAATATTGAAGCAATTTTTTTTACTAAAAAACATGAAGCTTGTTGGGCCTGTTGGACTATGAGCATTAAAAAAGAAGAAATGAAATCTTCAAGTGATTCTAAAAGCAGTAAAAATAGTCACATGGATATCATGTTCACTAGGCTATGGCCTAATTTATTGAACTGTTCGACAATCTCAATGTTGCCAGTCTTTCCGAGTGGGGTCATTCTATAGGTAGAGTGTGGCCATTACTGCTATAATCTACCGTATACTAACGTATTAACATTTTTTGTATTATCACTGATTTATACATATTTAGGGATGTGATTTTTTCTATTTCATTCGGATTTTATGTTTCAGGCTATTTTAATTGGTCTTAAGATTCGTTCAAACTGTCATACTTTTTTTGGGGTGAAGGGCCCTTTTTACCGCAGTCTTGCCAATTTGGTTGTAGATTTACAAAATTTACAAGTTGAATCCAGCTTAACATCATGGGCGGCATTCTCAATCATAGGGCATCAAACACATCTATTGAAACCTACTATACCTGTTTAATGTGTCCAATACATACATTGTACTACGATATAACTATTTTAAATATTCAGCTTCGCTAAATTTAACTTACAATCTCCAAAAATGTTACAGATCACCTTTGAAAATCAGCATTTGATGCCAAAAATGTTTTAAGCAAAGAAGCACAAATAAAAACATTTAGAAAAGTTTTTTTAATAATAGAATAAAAAAACTTCCTTGAAATATCTCTCTCTGTAAAAAATGTTAATTTTTAAACATTTATCTCATAAAGTACACCTCGCTCATATGCTCCCTCACAAAATATATATGTTATGCATGTTATCATAATTGTAGCGAGATATTACCTGTTTTCTACGTTAATATTTTATATATTTACTCTCTTATTTAAAATTATCGAAGTATTTTAGCATCAATTTGTTTATTTCAAAGTATTAAATTCTATTTATATGATAAACAGTAAAATATTTTCCAGTGTTTTAATTTTGATAACGTTAGGTAACAGCTTTGAACAATTAAATTTGCAGATAATGTAGCCCTACTCATTAGTTTCCGTTTTTCTATCAGTGATATTACATCCCTGTATATCATGTCTTGATAAAGAGAACTAGTTCTCCTAGGCGCGTTCGCAATATATTTTTTTGCATTTAGGATAATTTTCTTTCTCAACTAATCAGCATGCATTGTTCTAAATTAATTTAAACAATCATTTATACAGAATTATTTACATTTAGCTGTTATTCTTTTTTAAATTGGATACATTTGAAACTGCTCGAAAATTGAATTTTTCAAAAAATGTAATATTTATTATAAATGTTTTTTGATTGTTTGTTTTTATCAAATCAATATCACAAGTTTCTATATAATTAAATGCTTAACACCATTGAAAATATCACATTATGCATTCTTCAAGATAAAAAATATTGTTTATGAGCTCTTATACTGTTCGAAAAATTTCAGAAAATTTATCAAACCAATCTGAACCGCCTTAAACTTATCTCTAGGCACACCCAATTCGGAGACACGCCCAATCTGCGCTCCGCCTTGCTGCGTCACTCACCCACCCCAATCTTCCAATCACCGGTCATCATGGAGAACAGCGTAGTCGGTGGAGGCGCAACTATGCTACAGATGCTGGGGGGAGGCGGGGTGCCGCTACACCACCAATCCCCGACACCAAATCCTCCCATTACGGTGGTACCTTCTGTCGCCCCTAACTCGTCTCGGTTCAACATGACCTTCGGGCATCAGCCGTCGCTGCAGCAGCTAGTTGTTGGTACCAGCAGGGTGCCGCCGCAGGTCTTGCCACCACGACTTGTCAACAACAATCCGCCGCCTACCAGTTCGTCGGTCGTCAGCACTACTCCGGTGGCGCATGTGAAGCCGAGTCAAAAGAGGTCACCGGCCGCTAGAGATCATTTTGCCGTGCCCAAGGTAACACACTTCGTACTGGCTTTTAGCAAAACATTGAATTGCATTTCAAAATACGATTGATAGTTTTCTAAAAATTATATTCGACAATCAACCTGCTTCCTTGAAATAAGTTTAATGAAAGATATAAGTTTAATATAACATTGTGGCCAAAGGAAACTGAGTAGGTGACAGTTATCATTATTTAAGAATCTTTTTCTATATTTAATGGTGCAAGAAATTAAACATGTTTTGGTTAACTTGCTTTTTCGTTAAGAACACCAAATTGCATTGCTTAGATATTGTGTTGCTACCGGTTTAAATAATTTTCTTTCTTATATAATTTCAGAAATAATATTTTTATTGGAAATTCACGAACAAATTATTGTGTAAAGATCTGATAGTAGTCATGGAAAAGTGGTGGGAATTTACAGTGATGCTTTTGCGTCAGTCTGAATATGTTAATATTTGTTAGTCAACCGGAAAAAGTGTTCCTTATTCCTGAAAGTTCGTGTTTTCATTAAATAAAAATGGTTAATTAAAAGATTCAATAATTATTCTGCAATATTATTATTTTAACTTTTATTATATTAGTTATGGTGAACTTCTACTGAAATTTAAACATGATATTGTGTTATTTTCAACCTGTTTTATAAGATCGCTGTCATCGCCGCCTTCACTGTTTTATTCTTTTTGTCCAAACGTGTATTAATATACAACTATTTTTGTAGACAAGAAACCTTCAAGTTATTCTTAAGTCAGTTTATTAACTATTTAACATTATATTGTATCTAATTGCACACCTCTTACAAAAATAAATCGGACTCTGTCACACTTGTCATTTCCAATGTCTGATACACCGATGTCAGTATTATTATATAAAATAATGGAATATCATTATAAAATGGTTAACATACACGGTGTACCGATACATGATGCACTTAAACCATACAGTCATTGTTTAATAATTATTGAAACGTCCCTACACATAATGTGTCCTTTCTCTATTCATAGTTATATAGGTAATGTTATAGAATGTGTGGGTTTTATCAACCAAGTCAATTCTACATTAATCTTTTTGTACAACTTCGTTACTTTATTAGGGTAGCAACTTACCTTAGTCTAAGTTGCTACCCTCGAATAGCTTGTGTACTATTTTATCTTCAATATTGAAATGGATTTTATTTGCGCATTTCCGTGTATCAAAACTAGACCATTTTGTATTTGACGCCATAGGGTGAAATCTGCGTCCATATCAATTTCTAATTCCGAAGTAGAATTATATAAGTCAGTGAAATAAAATATCGATTTAGGTCTACTCTAAATATTTAATTTTCTGTAATATATTAATATCTACCGAATTATCCACTTGTAGTCTTCTTTGGCTTTTCATTGTAATAGCCTGTTTAAAAGAATAAGCAATCTAGGTATGTATAACGTGTTCGTTATAATCGCTTATATAGATATCTCATTATCTCAAAACGCTATTACTGTGAACAAGTGAATAATTATGTTAAACATTTTCCTAGAAGCACAGAAATAAAGCAGCCAGAAAACCTGATCATGCTTTTGATTATATTAGTTAAAAGCTAACATCTATTGATCAAGCACCTTACAATGTCGATAAATATTAAAACCTTTTAACCTTGGTAGTTTGTAAACGTTGAAATTTAGTTTTATTAATTTGTCATTATTGACATTAAACAACAGTCAAATAATTATCGTTACTATGAATTTATCTAAAAGTTTATTTACTGATTCTTACCGTGTTTGCATTAATTTTCAATGTTGTGAAACCATTGAGTTTCATTAGTATACATAACATAATGCGGGAAAATGTTTATTTGAAAAATTAGTTTGAGATTAGTTTGTTAATTAGTTGCACCGGAATATAATCCTGATCTTAAACTCTAGTGTCTTTGTAAACATTGTATACTTTGCAGAAAGGTATGGATAACCAATTTTGAGTGATATTATGTCCTAAAAAGCATAATCTATTTTACATTCAGAAATTCCTTTACCTCGCCCTGTTTTATTATTATTTCACATTAGCCAATAGATCATAATTGCCGTTTATTACGATGAGGATGCATCGACTTTAATTCATGTACGAGTAATCTGGCTGTATAGCAGAGACGAGAGGTTCTTTTCAACACTTTGTAACACTTTCGCTGTTACGTGACCTGAAATTATAACCATATAAAGTATACGCGCGGTACGGTAAATAAACTGTGGCATTGATTTATTTTTAGAAATTTTGGTGAACTTCTCCCTCGTAATTTAGAATATTATATTATAGAATACACTATAGTGTGCTTACGTGACTGAACTACTCTGAATCAGCTGAGCACAATTACAGTTAACTTGGAGGTAATGAAAAAACCCAATAAATCAATATAGACAAATAATGCTATTAAGTAGATTAAGTAAGTTAATTTTTGTTATTTTTTGGAGTCCTGTCTTTTTGTTTTAGACTCTTTGATATTTGAATCATTAATACTACCGTGATTTTTATGGTTGGGCATTATTATACAGTATTTGTAGCCCATGTATAGTTTAATTTTATTACATGGTTGTATGTATATATCTACATTCTAAGTATAATTGGTAGAAGCAATTCTTTTCGGTAAAGAAGGAAATCGATTAAAGATTAATTTAGGTGGAATTAAACTGGATTTGTATAATTATTGCAAAGAATTAATTGATCTCATTTGTAGCAGATAGTAATGTAATATTTAAAAAACGAAGAAAATATGTCACATTATATTGATATATTTTCTTAAGTTTTGCACACACTGAACAACCAATTATTGAACAACGTTATTATGTGGTTAAGATTCGTGTTTGCTCTTTCTATACACTGGATACTTATTTATTGTAATTATTGCTCTACTTTGATTGTATAGCTCTACTTTAGATAGGGTGCATCTCAACTCTAGTGTTGATAACATTATAATTGATAGTCACGATTAATATGTCATAAACAGTAATGAGAATTATCGATTTTAAGGAACAAATTGGTTTTATCACATAACATTTAAAGTCTACAAATATTAAAGCGGTTTCTTTTTTCAAATTTGCTTTGTATTATTCAAAATAGTATATCAATGGTTTATACAACCTATGATTTCTTTTTATATATAATTCATTTATGTTTATTCTAAGAATAGTAACACAGGTTTATTAGTATATATGTATTTTTCTAGTTTGTAATAAGAATTTTAAACTAAGTGAAGTGCCATTATTAAATTGTAAGCTTTGTATTTTGTCAGTATCTTTGAACGTTATGAAATAGTCTCATTACAATCATAAAAGTTAGCTATCCAATAATAATGTAATATTAATATTTTTTTAACGACAATTCAAGTAATATCAAAGTCGGTCAAGGGCCCTGATTCTGGAGCAGTGAGTAGTTTTTGAAGCGCGGCCACTTCACCAATGACTCTTAAAGAGTCACGATTACTCAAATTTTTCAAACCATTTTCTCACATTTTTCCCATACCAAACGAACCCATTAAGGGTCGCTAACTATCAACTAGCACAGCTGCTAGCCAGGAACAGGAGAGTCCAAGGGCGGGCTCGAACCTGCTCCGAGACAACACCCTTGGCATCCGCAAACCAGCGTCTTAACCACTCGGCCATCCCGTTCCATCCAGTTCTAGTCCTATGTACAATGTATATATAATACATGTTATTACGTGTTAAGACTAGTGTTAACAATGTATTTTATATGTTGACTTTAACTTTTTAAATGACAATAAAGGTAAGGTTGTCTATAATTGATTATAATTGGGATTATTAACATGATATTTGTGAGAAATTTATTTCGTGTGATTTTCTTATATAAATGTGTATTTCTTCAGTTTCGATTTTCAACTAAAAAGTTTCAGTATTTATAAAATTAATGAATCTTATAAAATGAGAAACCTATTTTAAACCTTTTGGTTGGGAAACCAAGTGGGTTCCCTCGTGTTAGTCTTATACTTATACATTGTTACTAAACGAAGTCTTATACAGTTATACAATTAATTTGAGACACATGATTTTCTATCAACCAGTACTTTATTTTTTACAACATTTTATTTGGTCACAATTTGTAAAAAAAATAATTTTTTCTCCTACAATGAAATGTTATAATTCTCACTTTATCAAAGCGTTTTTTTATCCTGCTAATCGTTATTTTATTCGTGTTGCACTTTTTTTATTAAACATGGATACAGTACCTTTTTATTTCAAAAAGACTTTACCTCTCAACGTGTCAACTAATGTTACACCTCTTTTGTATATATATTTTGTGCACTTAAATTTAGATATAAATATACGTGATTATATGTACAACATTAAAGAAGCGCATTGTTGTGGCAAACTATAAAGGAGGTAAATTTGCTACAAAAGAATTATAGTATACAGTACACTGTTGAACTTTATGTTCATAATCAATACAGTCCAGGTTGTAGTAACAGCATTTCATAATTTAAATTATTTTCTGTTTAGTCATAAATTTTATTAATTATACTTTTGGCTTTATTTAATATTTTTTGGATATGTTTCCAATGTCCATTAGATTTCCAGTAGGCGACTAGTTAAGGATACTTTATGTATCGTTAGTTGACAAAATTTGGCGACGATCAATTAAAAAAAAACACTGGAATGCTAAGCAAAGTCAAGTAGATTTTGAAAAAGAAAGGAAAATCTACAGGTGTAGGGCCATTTATTCTGTTTTCTGATAATGTTCGAAACGAAACATTTTTTAGTTTACGTTCATCGTAAATTTCCAGAAGATTTAGCCTGTCTCTTAATAGTCACGCCTGGATTGTTTGTAAATCTCCAGTGGGTATTGTTATGGCATGTTTATATAGAGAGATCAAGTAGTAGATTATTTCTCTGCTTACATAATATATTAACCTGTCGTTAAATTTTGTCTAGATCTATTTATCAAAATAATTTACATTATAATCTTCATTGTTCATGTTTAACAAAAAATGCATGAAATTTTTACATATTTTTTATACATTTTGAAGTGTAACTTTACTGAAAGAGTATCTCAAACACACACACATTCGTAACAAAGAATTACTATGACTGTATAATTTTAGTTTATATACAATGTTTAATAATTTTTTTTATCAAATTGTCCCTGAAATTTTTTCTTATTGGATAGAAAAAAATATGATCGATTGTTTTTAAAAGTAGAATTCGTTGTGTACGTACGCGATAAAGCAATCCATCATTTTCCCATTTAATAGTCGACACATTGTTTATCGACAACTTCATATTACTTTGGTAATTTTTTTGTATCTAAAATATCGACGTGTTTTATACGATAGATTACAAGGAATTTATATGTATGCATCGCAATAAAAATATATTTATTTTATTTGAAATACTCTTGGATAATTCTTAATTTTAACTAGATATAAGAAATGAGATAACTGCAACTATATTTCATGGATTAATCATGTCTATTTTCAGTGATAAATTTTATTAAAATATATGACTGAATGCTTTTTTCGAAACAATATATATAGCCAAGCTGCAATATTTAACTTTATACTGCCATAAATAAATATATCTGACTGAAGTAGTTGTTTTTAAAAATATTTCTCTACTATAAGCCACAAATCAATCACTTGAAAGATATTAAATTAATTTTTGTTGAGTTACAGCTGGGCAATTTGCGCGATATTCATGTGGAATTTCACTATATGCTCATTTAACTACACAGTTCGGATATATGTAGAGAGACACTACTACACTGACTGACCGATCCTTCTCCACTCCACACACAGGGCCCACTCACGACGAGGCGAACCCCTGTACCGATCCTGCCGAGCCCCCATCGCAGGTCGCCCCCCTCGTGCCCCCCCTCCTCGCCCACCGCCACCTCTCCCTACAGCAATTCTACCGAACGGGCAAGACTTCTTGCCATGGTCAACAATGTAAGAACTTTAGCTATGTCTCTCCGCCACGGCGATTAGCAGAGAGGTTTACTATTCGAGTGCGATTTTTCGAAATTACTCCGAATTAATAATCCTAGTTTTAGTACTTATTTGCGGCTGCATGTTTAGAAATATTTTAGGGGCGGTGCTGGGGGCCTAATTTGAATATTACAATTTAGAAAAGGTCAATTTCATGCAAAGTGTTGGTTTTTAGTCCTTTAAAATGTTAGAGTTTTAATGTGAATGGGAGTGTTTGAAACCCGAAAGCAACCCCCATGGATACGTCACTGATTTACTACAGTGGATGTATGCTCTTTTTGGAATTGCAAAGTAATTATTGTTGGTTTTAAATCATTTTATTGTAAACATATAGTTTTCAATTACTTTTGTTGCTACAAAATATAATGCTCACCTTTAACAAAAAAGTAGTCCAATAGGATCATTACAATTAATTAGCTTCAGTGTGTTTTCTATTTTTTTTCAATTCTATTAACATTATATTTAATCGCTCTAAGCTATGCCGTATGAGTATAATAGTTACTATGTATTATATTTACTTATTTGGAATGTAGAACTCAATTTGTTATATTTACTTAGCACATTCTACTATTCTCTTAGCAAACACCATCCATAATATTTTACTATGTATAGGGTTATACGTTTTCAGATTGAAATTTTATCTACAGAATATCACATAAATCTTGTATACATTTCCTACCAAATTAAATGCAAATTCTCATTCCGATTTAACCGATTTTGAGTTCGCATCTTCAAATTGGAGGGTAAACAGGTCTGGATTAGTAGTATAGAAGGGTGTCCTCTGAACCCGTACTGCAGGTTGTAACCGGCCAAACGCCGAGTGATTCTTCCTTGCCTCTCGCTGGACAGCATCGATTGGGGTATCTCGCGGGTGGCAAGAACTCGCTGATTACCCCCTCCGATCATCATGGATCATCGTTCCGAACCGCTGCGTCAAATCTCAATGTTGTTAACCAGTGTCCCACTGTGCCACGTGATCAGGATCTTTTTGGTGACTCCAGTCACTCCCTTTCTGGTTGGTTAAAGATTGTTTTACTAATTTGTTTTTTATAGGCCAAATAATTTTATTATTTTATTGTTTTATCGATTGTTTTCTCATAAAGATTTGAATTTTATTTTTTGAAAACATAGCATTATTTGTTTAAGCCACAATAAAACTTTTTTACTGTAATGTAAGACTTTACTAGCCTATCCATTTTTGATCGTATCGTTATTACAAATTCTAATCTATTGTTATTTCTTTATTCTTTTGTTAGCTTTGATAACAATATGAAGATCAAACCAAAGAAAGGTCAACCTAATTAACCCTTAGTTCATATAGATAGTGAATATATTTTGTCAGTTTCTTCAGCCAACATATTCTGTGTTCAGATAAGCTACACTAAATGGCAAAACCATAATATGCCGTAAGGCAAACTGCCGAATATATTATGATCAACGTGTACATAATAATGATCAGTGTCCATTATGACACACGTGCTTCAACAAAAACCAATTGAAATGAATCACAGCGCATGTTGAAAAATCCTTTTCTCCCATGTTTCTTTACACGAGGCTATATCGGAACTTAAAAGCTCTCATGCATCTAACACCTCCGAGAACATATTCTGTAAACCAAATCCCTCTCAGTATTAATGAATCGAAGAAGCAGACGCCTCTGCACGATCAAACTACGCACTTGACATTTTTCACGAATCCTTATTCAGTTTGAATTATCAAGTTTTTTTACATACCTTTTACTCAATTTTTCGATTATCTCTGTTTTCGTTTATAAATTTATGTTGACTTGTATCTCAGATTTTTATACAAGCAACAAACCAGCTACTTACTTACACCAGTGCTATAATATCAACATTTTGAACTCTGGTCAAGATTGCCTAAATATTCAAGAAAAGCATAAATATGTAATTAACCTGTTTGGCAGTAGAGAGAATATTTTGCTGTTTGTAACGACCCTGGAGGAAACCACCAAGTCTGATACAGCGAGATTGCTACACTTGTCTTTGTTCTTTTTGAAAAATTTGATTGTGAAAGAGTTATGAACTTTAAAATAGGTGCTGTGTAAAGTGTATACACGAGATATTATACTTTGTAATTGTTATTGAATATTATACAGTCACTTGATAATTTCTCATTTTTATTTGTTTTGTGGTGGTGTTGAGTAATTGAAAAAATGTGTTCATTTACCTATTATATTATGCGTGATGGGCAGTTTTGTTTTACGTCTTCGGATGATGAATATTGTATTATTGATGCACATAGCAGAAACTTTGGTCATGTTTACTGTTTAGCCTAATTTTTTAGACGAAATGTATTATAGCTTCTTTTTTCTCAGGTGACCTGCATGTGTAATGTAGCGTCCTATTGCTGACATGTATTTTAGTATTACTTATTAGGATTCTTTTATTTCTTTTAAGTTAGAATGTTTTCATATTCTAAAGTCAGTAGTAATTGCGAGTCAAACATTTTGCAGCTTTCATTATAAAAAAATATACTGCATCACATGAATGCAGTGGAATGTATTCTTTTTTATAGATCTACTTTAAATCAACTGCGTAGGCTTACTTACTCTTGCCGTTTGTTCACAATATATACATAGACAACATCAATCATGTGATCCCACAGACCCTGCTAATGTTACACAAATCATAAATTATGCTTCTCCAAAGTCTTTTTTTTCTCTTTTCTTTCTGCTTGCTACGTTTCTTCTCTCTCTACTTCAGCATACAGTAACACCGTTGCCCAGTGCATCTATTGACGATGATTTAACTCAATTATTCTCTCTCTGGAGAGGGAATCTGTAACCAAAAGTATATATTTTTTCATAGCAATTTAACTAACCTGTTTTGCATAATATGGACATTATCGACAGTTTGTACTTTCCTAAAAAAAAGTGTTCTAGCTCATTTCTCGAGATATTTTTTCATCTTCTAATAAGTTAAGCCGTGTGTAGGGATGCGTTATTTAATTTTGTTCTTTATCAGCGTCGTGTCGTTTTCGAAAGCAAGCATAATATATTATCTGACTAACTAATCTTCCATGAATTATTGATTCAGTCGGTTTGTGTGTGTGTTTGCCTGGTTTTTTATGGCAGTTAAAATTAGAGCGTCAACAGCTGTAGTTATGAACGTCACGTGACCTTGTAAATACAATAAAAAGAGTAACAGTGTACGCGGCGGCAGATTGCACTGTACCGACACAATTATTTTGAATATATACCGTAAATAATTATTATAATGTTCCTGTTAGTTTGGTATTGGCGTCAAGTTGTAATTCATGGAAGAAATTTCTTATTCTGTTTACTAAATCAGAATACTATTAAATTCGCCGCATTCGGATAGGGTCAAATATGACACTTTATATTGTTGGATAGAACTCGATAAGAACTAACAATGATCGAGAAATCAAATATTTATTCTATTTGCATAAAAAATATCGGCTCGAATTTTAAAATAATTTCTTGTCTATATATCTTTTCTATTATGTTACTATCTGTAGGTACTTACTCGGATTTAGCTTCTAATTAATATTATTTTTGTCAATTAAATTCTTGGAAAAGTATTCATTCTCTAAAACCCGCGTTAATAGCTAATATCAACCATAAATGCGTGTTGATTTGTGCGAAGGAGACTAACCTCGTACTACAGGAGTCATGAAAATTTGGAAATATCTTCTGATTTTAAAATAAAATTTCTATTCTTACGAAAATTGAAATATTGAATGTCTTGAAAATTAATTTAAATGGTATATTTTTATAAGAAACGGTAAATATATTTCAACAACTTCTATTTATTTTAAGAGTATTGTATATATATTTATTTTACCTGTTATGTTAGTTTTGCATTGCGTGTATACTAATTATATAACATCCCAAATATTACTAATAAAATAGTATTTTCTAATATATAATTAATATACTATTTAACCACATATATGCTGTACATATCATCACTATACAAACTGGGGCATCTGGTAATAATAACCGCGCAGATAGCTCTCTCCAGAGATGCTCATTATATAGCACTACTGTTGTACCCCAACCCCACAACACAGAATCCGCCCTCAATGTGACGAATGAGACATCCCGAGCCTCCTGGTCCACTCCCGATCTGCCCAGCCCCTGGCCCAGCATCACACTGCCGTTCTCCTCGGAACAGAAGCTCCGCCTCAACATCAACTCTTCCCTGCAACAGCTGCAGACCCTCTTGCCGGGTCACTCTTCGGTCCATGGGGGGCGACTCAAGGTCTCCAAGGTGACGGGAATGTGATTTTTGTAGTTGTAGATCATTTTTCTTAATCATCTCAATATGATCGGATAACTTTTTGGGGGCGCTAGGGACTCATGTCATTTAGTAGACATCACAAAGCGTTCGAATTATTATTTATTTTTAAAAAATTAAAAAGAAAGTTATTATTTATTATAAAATGATTTACTTTTGATTACTGATCATTTCTTGGTTGTCAACTCTCCTGTCTGTAGAGGTGGTAAGAAGCACTGTAGAACAGCGCGGTTGAACACGATAGTTAAAACAATAGCATCCCATTAACCGAGCTATATAGCTCTCATCAGGTACCCTAGTCTCCCTACTGAGGACTGGATTGCAAGTAGTACTTATTAAAACCCCAAACAATTTGTCAAAAAAAGCAATTTGAATAGTATAACATTATTTGGAGGTAGTAATTCGTCAGCAAAAACCACATGATGTGTCATTTTAAGGTTGGAATGACTTGACTCGCTCTATGGGATGCGAGCGATCTGACGGGTATAATATTCATCCTTGTTTGAAGTATCACATCATTTATAGAAATGATGCAAACATTTACTGTAACACTATGTGGATCTTGTTTTATGCTGTATTTAATGTTTCTTAAATTTGCGATTAGCATAAATTATCAGATTGTTTTAAATTTATTCATTCATATAATTAACATAACTACTAATTATACTGGGTTATACATTGATTTTTAGAAATATAATATTCGTTGTAAATAGCTAGCTGTAGCTATTATGGCATGATAAAAGGAGGGAATGGTGGAGGAAATATAAATGACATGAGTGGTTTTCCCAGTGTGAAAATTCTTTATTTAATAGTTTGGTTATACCCAGCCATTCATAAGCCTCATTCATCACAGAGAGTACATAGTTAATTTATTCCGCAAATGCAGTGACTATTTGATTTGTCACTCATCATAGAATTATGCGATAATAAATATAATATCAGTAACAGCGCTCCGGCTTTGACCGCTTTTTTTAATTTGACGTGCACACAGTTTCGTTATCTCTGTTTTTCTATTAATATCAATAAGTATTGTTGTTTACCTATATATCAATCAGGAACCTAGCAAATATTACCAACTTTATAGCTTTTGTCATAAATTTAAAAAGTACATTAATATAAAAGTGAGTTGCTATTGCTCATAAGAGGCCGTTTTGGAAAAGCGATAGTATATACATATATAATTCAGGTCGTAACTTGTAATCAGTTCAAATATTTTATTTCCAGCTGAATTTCTTTATTCGTTAGTTCAATAATAGCTTTTGTTTTTGTTTGATTCCAAACCACTAATTGTGGCTCCAAAGCCGATGTCGTGCTTATCCGACGAATTATCACTTTATGGATTCCTGTTAATGTAATACAGTTTAGCTAAACTCATAGCTGCCAACCATCACAGTCGGTTTGACGAAACATTACATATATATGCACAAAGATGTCGCCCCTGAAGATTTGCAAATAAATAAAAACATTGCAGCAGGTGTTTCGATTTTTTAAGTAATAGTTTCAGAAGCAATTAAATAGACTTGGGAAGGGAAATGTTGCAATTTTCAACTAATAACGCGTATCTGATGAGTTCCTTTATAAAAAAAAGAGAAAACTTTGCTTTGTAGGCTATCATTAATCATGTTGGTCCATTTTTTACAAAAAAAACTAACTAAAATATAGAAATTTTCAAAAAATGTGAAAAGAAATCATTTTTTCAATTGTTTTTATTCTTAAAAATACAAACTTTTTAAAAGCAGATAAACTATTACAATATTTATATAACTGATAATCGGTTTTTCTTCTCAAAACTTTTGCAATTATGGTTTTATTTCTCCTTTAATCAAGCATGTGATGTCTCCGACTTTTTGGGTGGTTATTTTGATTGTTCTTGAAATCTATTCAAATATGGTATAAAATATAAGGTGTCGGGGGTATATTGTTAAAATTATTTTTAATGTGTTTTATTGTAAATATTTAATATTATGCCGTATGCCCTAATTTGTCTGAATATGTCAGGAACTCTTCTAAACGTTATTAAGATGACATTGAGAAAAACCAATAAGAACTAACCAATAAAAGACACAAGCTTTCTTAATTTACTAATTCTCAAACAAAAAACAAGGTCAAATTATTATCCTTGAAAGCAGCCCAAATAGCTCGCAAGAAACACAAAAACGAAAGCTTTCCGTTAACTGATCACATCTCTAACATACATAACAGTAATCTTCATTTCTCAATTTTATTTATGATATTTAACTCATTGTTTGGAAAATGTAATTTATTTATTCGAGCTAGAACGGGCTATATATTCTCCAATCCTGGACTTGGTTGCACCCTAGCTCACTATTATCAATTTATATAGCATTTTTAATAAGCACTATCTTATTTAAAAAAATGAAATACATCACGTTAAATTTATTTGTTAAAGAAAGGATTAAAGTATATAAAACATTAAGAGATATGTATATGCTTACTATACATAATATGCATATTAGGTACGTATATACAGTCATGGAAAAAATAAAGAACCCATTTCTGAAATATGGATGTCATTGAGTATCGAGCATCTCTATTTCATCTATGGTTCATAGACTAGAACACTTCATTATGCTGCTGGAGGTTACATTAAATACCAGTGTTATTATATTATGAAATTTGATTCATTGCTTACTTTTCAACAACAAAAAATTATATCAGTGTTTTTATAGTAAGTACTATATTTTTCTATGACTAGCCCTAGGTCCCTATATACTTATGATAAGTGTAGCCTATTTATACATTTTATTGTTACGGCTAACCTACATCTACGAATAAAATTTTCTCACTTACAATTTTGCTGTGATTTTGCAGTTTTAATATTTTATATATCACTAAATAATATATTTAAAAAAATTGCATATTATTGTTTACTACCAACTAAACATCAATTCCTCTTTTTATTTTTGTGTATAACATAATTATACCAGATGCAATTATATGCATTCTAGCTAGTAAAATCTTAAAAAATCGGCACTGTACGCCGATTTTATAGGCTGCGCTGACTGGTAGCCATAAGCTCCAAATGATCCCGACCTTTATTTTCTTGGTCATTCACATGCCTGTAAAATGCCCCCAATTCGCACTGCCCTGTTTTCTATGTTTATTAGTCGTAAATAGCTACATTATTACATTGAATTGAATTTTCATGTTTTTGACCTTGACTATTGTACCGTCAATATCCCCAGGCTACATTGCTGCACAAGGGAGCCGAACAAATCCGTCGATTGCAGGCGGACAAGCGGAACAAAGAGGCAGAGGCCATCGCCATTCGTCAGGAGATTGACCAACTTCAGAACTCCATCAGGTCGGTTGCAGCTAATTTTTGTCATATTATCATAATGGCCAGGTTTGATGGTACCTCTCGATTAGGGGAAAGCTCTGGGAATGTAGTTTAATTTTAATCTCTAATGTTTCTATTGCCCTCCTCGTTATAATATAATATATTGTAGAATTATTTAATCATGTGTATTTCAGTTAAATTAATTTATAAAGTTAATAAACAGTAAACAGACAGTTTTATTGCGAATTATTATTGCTGCTGAGAATAATGCAATGACTAACTATTGCCTAAGTCACACTGCAACCCAAAATCGGCGACCACCACCGATCTCACTCTGCAACCGGTCGTCACCGACTGGTCGTTAGAAAAAGTGTGAGCAGTCAGATATAGACTGGTCGGCGACCTCTCAGAGGCAGTCGGTGCTGATCGGTGATGCTTGTCTGACTGCGCAAAAGCTGTATCCTATCGACCGCTCGGCAAGGAGTCGGCGACAGGATCCGATAGTCGCCGAGTGCTTAGAATTTGTCGCAAGACTATAGCCGACCATCTACGACCGGTCTGCGAGTGTCAGCCGAACGATCGTGACAGCTATAGAAATTGCGCGCCAGTGTGGGTCTTCTCTGGTTCAGTAGAAATTGTTAGAGTACACAACAGGACAAATATAAGTTAAAATATAAGGGCCATGAACCAGTTTCTTCCTAATTGGCTAACGACATTTTCATATCGATCTGCTTGTTAGGTGTCTGCAGTACTGTAGACGCCATCTCTCTAATTTATGGTGTGCTATATTATTATTATGTGTAGGTATTATATAATTTAGGATTTTTCATTAATTATTGTTAATAATTATAATTTAATCTGTTTGCTCTCTATTTCATATACAGGGTGATGTTTTGTTTGTCCAAAAAGACTAAATTGCAAAACTTAGAATATAATTATTTTCCTGAAATTAGAAAAGTAGCACTTTTCCATACGAGGAGAATATATTGATCCGAGAGAGCGCAGCG
>JAUZND010057498.1:0-18606 GCA_034780555.1 Coelogynopora nodosa
AATGTCTATTCTGTGCATTGTGTATCATTAATAAATTTCTATCTATACTGACTTTGGTTCAAGAACTTATGGGACACCCTGTATTTATGTCAACGCTACAATTATAATTAATAAATTAGAAAAATACAACATAATTAACCAACAGTTAGGTATCAAAATATATTATTTATTTAATCTTCAGCAGCCCCACATTGAGGTCTGACGAAAGCACAGGCAAGGTCTGAAAAACACAAAAATTAAATATGACGGGATTCAACAGAAAACCCAGTCTTTATAGGTGTAACAATTAAATTTCAAATTATTTCGTAAATTTTTATAAAATTTCAACACATTTAATTTCCTATTTTATAAATTCAAATGTGTAAACCGGTAAAAAAACGTATATTGAATGACCCTTCAACTGATACCCGGCTGTTTACTTTTATCGAACGATGGAAAATTATTGTTTTGTACAGACTGTGATACAAAAATTGTAGTAGTATGACAGCACATTAATTGGATGTGTAAATGGACGTGTAATTGTATAATTAAAATAAAGTCCAAGAATAGATTCACATTATATTTAGTAGTATATCTAAAGGAATAATAAACATATTTAAAATATTAAATCTCACTCAAATACATCACAGCAAATATTAGAAACACAAATAATGTACGAAATAATGGAATATGTTTTTAAAGCCAATTGCTGATACTATCGAAATTTAAAGTGAAGTAAACATCATATAAAAAGGCGTGAAATATAAGTTATAATAATAGATATACTGGAAATCTACTGAAAATAAATTGGAACGATGTTACATGTCGAGAACAGTAACTATATTGACTAAATCGTTGTCAGTTATTTGGACGGAGAAACCATTTGAAAGTCGATTCCATGCGATTGCAATTTTTCGACAAGATTTGTGTACCAGAATGCTGCTCCGGGTGAAAATACACCCCCGCTGAAAGATAAACAATAAAAATAAATAATAATATATCTGTCAAAAAACATAATATACGAATATAATAATTTCAGGGTTCTTAGTCTTTTTCCAAGATCAATTTCTATGATTTTTTCATAACCTTATGAAACAAACCAAAAAAACAAAATGTGTGTCAATCAAAATTCTTAAAAAGAACTTTTATACATTACTTTTAATTCTTTAAAAAAAACTCCTTAAAAAGTGACACACTAGGAGTCACCAACAAATATACGCTTCTTTATTTGTAACCATTAGAATTATGCTTAGAAAAACAAAAACATTTAAAAATAGAGCAAAGCATAGTACAATATAATTGAAATAGTCTCATTAACCTAGAGCTGAAAAAATTCTCAGGTTCAAAATTTAAATGACCTTTCATTAAAAAATTATTTTCTATTACTTTCCTTGACTTTTTAATTATGCTCTTTTCTTCATAACTTTTCCAGGTTTTTCAATGACCATGGAAACCCTGACTATGTATGGAATCAAACTGATTAAGATTTGAGTGACTTGTTAGATCATATTACATAATTACTAATAATCTGTAGAACTTTGTACGACATTTCACAGGCGACCAGCCAGGAATATTCTGGAGGCGGAGTACAATAGCAGTCTCAATTTATGAAAGCTTTGATGCGGCGTGTTTTTAATCGAAGAGGTCATACGGACATAATTTCCCCTAAACAGGGATGCTATTTTTCATATTGGGTCGTATTTTTACTTTATCTGAGAGGGCGCATGCTCTCCCAGTAATATAAGTTCCTGTTGTCCAATTTCAACGAAGATGATGTCAATATTATTAGTTATTATTATTAACTTATAACTATATCGGATCGTTACGAGAAAATGCCTATTTAGTTTTATGGCAATACATTACATGTACTTTCCCTACATACATGTCATTAGGACCTTTTCTTAATCTGTTAAGTATATGTGTCAGGTCTACATGCTACACTCAATTTCGTAAAAATTGTTTACATAAACACTTTCGAATGAAATGTTAATCGGGTGTTATACAATAATTAAAACGAACCTGTGAAAGATTAGCGCTAAATACAAATATATTATTTACCTTGAATGGTGACTGCTAAGTTAAGATGATATAGATTACAAAGATGCAGATAAGGTTTTCAGGAGATATACATATTTAAAATATTTTTAAAACGTTATTACCAAATTTATACATAAACAGAACTCCTATTTCAAGTAAAAATATAACATGAAAATGAAATATTATATATGTTACCAGAGACGTATCCACGTTTTCTCAACAAAAAATAGGAGTGTATTTCAAGTGCACAAAAGAAAATATTCGAGTATATGTAAATTTTTTTATTATATAAATGATAAGGATGAATAGTAGTCACAGTGATAAGGGACTAAATTTCACTGAACCTTGTTTTGGGATATATATTTAGTTTTTTGGTGGATACCTATGTAATTTGATGCACTGATTTCAAATCCCTTGGATGCCACTTTCTATCTTGATATCGTTTTTCTGTATGTGCGATTGATGGCATCATCACATGTATGACGTCACAAAAATTAAAAACTTTATTATAGCAGATTTATTAAAAATTTCAGCGGTTTTCTATATAATTTAATGTGCTGAATTTAAATCTGCCGGAGGCCATTCACTAACTAACTACTAATACAAATTTTCTAATAAAAAATCCTCTAACAAGTCGACCTCACCGTAATTATAGATAAGATAGATAATCTGACTTCTAAATACAATGGAGCACAACCAGATCAAACGAAGTGAAGCTGCATAAGAGACTAGAGTACTGAGTCACTCACCCGGCCGGCATCTTGTCAGCTTCCTTAAGGATAGTCAGGCCCGCTTGTATCAGACAGATTGAGCAGGTGACATAGCCAGGCTCTGCAACAGGGCAAACACAATTGGGGTTAAAAGATTTTTTGGGTATTTTTATAACAAAGACTAATCTGTAACTATTTCCATTTAACCTTTATATAGTTTGTAAAGCATTCCATTATAATAAAATATTTTATATGAATATCAATTTTAGGTTTAAAAGGTTTCAAAGACGTTTTTCAATCTGGATAAAAATATTAATTCTAAAAAGTAAATTACAACTAATAATTTTGATTTGATATTGTAAACAAAATAATACAAAAACATTCATTATGCAGATCTATTGAATACATTATTAAGCATAGAAGATATATAAGAAATTATACATAATACACTTTTAACTAACTTATATGGAAGGAATATTATTTACAAACTTATATTTAAAAAAATAATACTAATGTAAAATTATTAAAATATTACATTTAATAATAAAAATTAATCAAACTGACAGATTTAAACCGATTTTTTAAAATTCTTTGTAAGCTACAGAATTATATATGCAGATATAATAATCATAATTAATAGTCATAAAATCATTGGACAACAATAACAAAAACCTAAAACAGTAACTGCAATACTATCTTAGCTCTCGTATCCAATAGGTACCTTGACCTTCTTCGGTATCATATGACATGGAACAATTTCGATACTGTCATGTGGGGAAGGATAGAATAAAGATCCCGAAAATGTTTCTCAAATGAGAGCACACTGTCGCTTTCACACTGAACCTTCTTTCTTCAGCTCTCTGTGTATAAGCAGCCGACGAAGGTCAGTGTATGAAAATTTAATTAATTATTAGAAAATTATGTTTTTATACGATAGTTCCTTTAAAATTATTTTAGTTTATACCATGGGAAGCTTGATGTTTGTGGAATTTCAAAGGAACTATCCTAAAATAACATTATTTTGTAATAATGAATAAACTTTTCATACACTGATCTGCGTCGGCCGCTTATACACACAGAACTGAAGAAAGAAGGTTCACTGTGTAAGCGACAGTTCTTACTGAGACTTCTGTACGATGTGCTCTCATTTGAGAAACAGTATCGGGATCTTTATTAGAATACGAGAATTAAGACAAGAATACGAAACATTACTGATTCTGAAATATTAAGTACACCGGTTAATCCAGAGTGATTTTTAGTAACGGAATCAATGAAAACGAATGGTTTATATAATGTATTAAGCGTATCATAAAATATTACAAAAAATCATTAAATTGAATTTTCTGAAAATTTTTAATATAGTAGCTTTCGATAATCATTAAAAAAATCAATCATTGCTAAAAATCCTTAATTTTAAATAATTTGTACTACATTCAAACATCTTTATTTTTCTATCTATGTTAAATTAATTCTTTCTTTCTTCTAAGGCGCTGTTTTGTCCAATTACCAGTATGTTGAATTACTATAATACCAATTCATTATAACTAATAGTATGCATTAGCTATATCATCGTATATCAAGACACAGTTTGCCATAAAAAACACGACGGGTAGCTCATGTTTTACATTCTAAAACTCCACAACAGCTGTCATACACATGGATGCATGATGCAAACTAAATATTACACCACTAAATTCGACTTGAAGTCATGTGGATTTCGTGTTTCTTTTATTCAAATCAAATATACGATTCAAATATGCTAGCTTTCCGAATTCGAAAAGTCTTCCAATAAAACGATATTAGATTCAATCTATTAATCTACTAGATTCTGAAACTAATCAATCGATATTACTCTCAATGCAGGTTGCCTAAACAAATAACATTGTCATAAACACAAGGTATATACTATCTAAAATAAACATTAGATTGACCTAATCTTGAACATAGACCGCTCCTCGAGGAAAGGAACAAAAGGGAACGATGCTATGGAAGCATTGATAACTTACTGAAGAATTTCTCGGAGGGGGGGATATGATATCCCTTATATCAGACAAGATAACATGCAGGAGGAAACGCGGGCGAGGGAGGAAATAAAACCTCCGCAACTACTGAATTCTGAACCATACCAATAGGTTGACCAACATACTTCCATAATTGACAGTTGAGTGCGAGTTTGGAGTATCTACAACCAATTACTTTAATGGTCATAATAATCGATCATGACCTGACAAGGATTGAACTGTTATCCAATATTAACAACTAATTGCAACAGTCAAATGAATGATAGTGAAAGTGCTCAGAAGCCATCAAACATGTAACTAATGTGCACTGAACTATTCAGCTGGAGTGCATTTATTGCACAGTGCCAGGTGGGGCTAACTTGTTGTTGACTGTTGAAGTACACATACACCAAAATATGATACACGTAATATAGTCAGGTAGTTGTAGGGTTGTCTAATAGATATGAATACCTAGACTGATTAACATGATAATAATTATATTTATAGTTGTCATATTTACGAAAGAGTTAACCTCATCAACCAACAATGTATAATATTGAACATCTTAAATTGGTCCAATTAGCGAAGCAGAAGAAGAAGAAATAACCTACGCTTTTTAATTTATATCTTCAAGCCTTAATTAAATTTAATGAATAAAAATACTGTTAAAATCTTCACCTCCGGCTGAAATTCGAGCAATCATCGTCTTATCTGGTTTGGTGGTTTGTGGTTTGGTAGCAACCGGCCAACCTTTCCCAACAAATGTCATCTGGAACGCGCCCTCATCGATCTGCTTGCGAGTGGCACCGGCGTGAGAAAAATTTCCAAATGAGAACAGTCGTGGGAACTGTAGGCAAACAAAACAAATGGTAACATGTGATATTTGCTTGCGTGTGAGTGCCGAGTGTCGAAATATAGAAGTTCGTCATATTTAACAGTTGTAGTATGCAAAAGATTAGATAATTTAGAATTTCAATACAATGATTGTGCAGAATTGCGGTTTAGGGAGTCGCATATCAATTGAAAATTGGGTAGATAACATTATAGTGTGATCATAGAAAAGTGCGAGTATACGAAAGGTAGTCAATGTTACTTAAATAATCTATTATACATCCTGCCATTAAAATGTTCCACTTGCTTGATGGCCAATTGACAAGAGAAATACACCATACAAACTAAACACATTTTTAGAAATATAGTTGTTTGTTTTATATTATATATTTAAGTTGCCAGATTAATGAGTACTTTTTATATGACCTTCGACACTACGAAGTTTTCGGAACACTGTCTATACCATATCGGATGTTCGCGGTTTTTTATATACCCAATTCCCGGTTTTTCTTTTCACAGTTGTCCAATACTCAATTTCCGGCCGTTTTAATAAAAAAATGTAACACAAAAGATGGCTTTTATCAAAAATATATTTATATGTATTAACATGTATATGACGATTTGTTTGGGTTTTTAATAAGTACTACTGGCATTCCAGTCATCAGTAGGGAGACTAAGGCACCTGATGAGAGCTGAATAGCTCGTAACCGGTAGTGCTCTGCCTCTCCACTGTTTGTACAGGCTCTGCACTTAGTGCTTAGTTATTATAACTGATCTGAATCAAAACTAGGATGTTAAATATTAGCAATAACATAACGAAATGTAATAAATAACATACTTCCAAAAGTTTAGCTTTCGATCAGACTTATTAGATATTAAATAAACTAGAAATTATGATAAAACGGGGAGTAAAATATATAAATGGAAGGAATGAAAAATACGCGCAGTGAATTTTTCCATTAGCTGTTGTTATCCCTGAAGATAACAACACTTCGTACATGGAGGGGGGTATAGCAATTATTTTCTTCAAATAAATTAAGTTTTTGATTGAACTATATATTGTATGACCCTAATTGTTTTTACTCAGTGGCTAAAATACTTTTGTCTAACTAAAAAATATAACAAATATTATTTTGAATATTTTTACATACCAGAAAAAATTATGTTATATTATTAAGCTATTTTTTCTCCCCCACTGGGTTTTCATACTTCCCTATGATATTAGAAGCTAAAACTTGTGACATTAATAGAAAAAATAAGTTTATCGTAAAATATATGTACATATAACTTGAATAATTAAATTATTTAATAAAATAACCAGTAATTTTAAATAAATACTTAAATAGCATATTATACTACTTATAACTTATTTATATAAGTAGTTAAATTAAAAATATACCAAACAAATATAGATCTTGTGATGTGGAATCAGATGCAAAAAGAATCAAGTCAATTGGTTGCATTGATCAAAAGTTATAGCATAAATAGGTCAATATATAGCTTATATGGTTATTTTCCTATATTTTTCCTAAACGGAGGTATTTTTATGATGTAATCAGGTCATAAAAATGATACTAAACAAAAAAAATAGCTCGACAAGTCTTTAGAAAGTATCTGTATACCAAATTTAAGCTTAATCGGAAGATAGGAAATTTGTTTTTACAGAGGGGGTAAAATACCCCTCCTCCACGTAGCAAACCCTACAAAATATGTCCACGTACGAAGGGTTAAGAAGGTTAACAACTTATTAAAATATATAGATAACCGTTTCGAATACCCTTTTTTACTGAAAAATAACCCAATACCCTATTTTTTCTAGTCGTGGATATCCTATACGTAGCTCGAAGGTAATTCAGAATTGCAAACAATGATGAAGTTCCATACGGATATTTCCATAAATACCAAATGTATATCAAATTATAAAAATATAGCAATTTAAAATATATTATATTAACACCAACAATATAGTTGATATCTTATACTTCCTCATTATTATATCATAATCATTTAAAATGCCATAATAATAATATCAAAAGAAGAATCCGAGCAAATTCAGAATTTTTGAGGGAAAGAATAAACTCACAAAGAAGGGGAAAACACACAAAAAACCATATATCCTACAAAAAGTAAAAATAAAATTGACATGTTGTATTATTATAAACACATTCTTTATACTTTTATACACTAAAATCTGTTTAAACGTTACTTTTAAGAGTAGATAGCGGCCACACTTGAATGAAGCTAATAATCCAAAAATAACTCCAACTATTCCCAGCATAATGGTCGCGAAGAGTGACGGACATTGCACGTACGGCATAAATTGAATCTGCCAATAACAAAGTAAAAAACAAGTAAAATTTTGCTTCAGTAGTAATGTCTAATTTTAATTTTCCAACTAACTGGTTTCCTTTCCTTCTCCTCGGCAAGATAGCGTTGGGTTCGATTGACAACCGTTCTATCGGATCCAGGAAATGGAACGCACCAACTGGAAACTTCCTTCACGTAGGAGATTCCCGATCTGAAGCCAGCAAGTAGGTTAAAGAATAGTTGGTGGTTCAGGCTGTTAGAACTTTATTGTATAAATCAAACAGACGCATTACCAAATACACCAATATAGATCATAATATATTAATTAACCGTAACTACGGTTATCGATGAAGATTATAATAAGCATTATAGAGGAAAACGTATAAACAATATTACACAAAAACTCTCAAATTACCGGAATCGTTGGCGAAAGTCCGGCTTTGGCATGCGCTGCGGGAACAGTTTTCGTCGAATTGATGACAATTCGTCGCGGTGAGCAAACCCATAGATTGCCGATTCCCACGTAGCGTAGTGCCCAATCATGCCCTACAAGGGATGTGTCATCAGACAAGGACATTACAATGACTTTGCGTTTTTTTGTATTGGTTTAAAAGAGTCATCGGTGCAAAAATATAAAATTCAATATTATCGCTGCTAAAAAAAATAATATACAAAATTACTTATTACTTAGTGTAAATACTGAAATAAATAAAGTTTCTTAAAATGACAAAGATTGCAAGCTATTAGTATTTCTATTCAAAAACAACAAAGCAAAATTTTATTGCGCTTCTTTATTCAAAACTGCATAAACAAACGAAATTTACATTCTGAATCATGATGGCATAATAAGTCGCTTTTGTCATGATAACGTATATAATTTAGATAAAAAGTGGCTGGTTTTAAAGAGCAATACTTACATAATCTGATGTCGCTTTTTATGATCTAATTATGGATAAAATAATAAAAATTATGTTATTATTAGAATTACGGCATACTGAACAATATAAATGCAACTTTTGGAATATATAACACCTTTACACTTTTAGAAGGTATATACCAAATTGAAACCTACTTTATAGTATTAATAAAGACTTTTCAAGATTTCTATGTTTTGGGTACAATTCAAAATAATAAAATGTGTTATGTTTTCAAAAAGCGATAACCTTGATCTATAGTACATAGAAAATTGCTCAGATGACCATTAAAATATTCCAATGCGATTAGTTTAAATATCGCACTGGAATTTTAGCAAAACCAATCAAAACTCTTTAAACGAGATTTAGCAATCTTTACAATACAGTAGTTATAGAATACGTCATCCCTTCGGAACCTTTAATCATACTCGACACAGTCAGACTATTGGTCCAAGTGCGGCTCCACTCCAACTAGTCATAGTCATGCATGTACAGCATACCTGCGATCCTGGAATGAGTTTGATGAAGCACTCGACCTCATTGAGTTCCCCGTCAAACTCCTTGTCGAGGTACATGGTGCCCACCTCGGCGGGAATCGAGTCAAAGCCACAGGCTCCGATCACGTAGACACCCTTGCTGTGTGCCTCCTCGTTGTAAAGGAGTTGCATTGACTCGAGGTACTGCAACAGCAAGGGCAGAACAGTGCTTGTGCTCAAATTTGAAACAAAATTCCGGAGCACAAACTTTTGATAGAAATACTAAATGGTATATTTTACAGGTGGGTTGGAATGGGGGACAAGACGTCCAATCTGGATAACGTCCTCCCTTGGTAATTTACTTATTATTATTATACTTAAATTTAGAAATAATGAGAATATAACCTTTAGTGTATTTTCAATATTTTTAGCCATTTGCATTTATTCGAGATTTAGAGGCTACTAGATTAATTTATTTTATAATCAGAATAGAATTCTATTCATACTATATACAGGGCGGCCACATCAGATGGAAAACGAAATTTCTGTATATTTCTGTATAATTTGTGTATATTTCAAAAATTATTTGTGTATATTTCAAAAAATATTTGTGTATATATTTTCCCAAAAAAGATCATTTTTACTTCCGGAAAAAAGTATTTTTTTGTTAAAAATACTTTTTGTACTTTGTAAATAATATTCATGTTTGGAAAATTAACAATCTGTCATAATGAAATTAAAAACAATTTCTATTTTTTATATATAGAATATATAGAGGAACGTCCCATGATTACCCATTTTTAAAATTTGTGTATACTTGTGTATATTTTGACCAAAATTGTCAAATTTGTGTATATATACACAAAATTCGTGTATGTGTGGCCACCCTGTATATAGCTATGCGTAAGTCAATTAATCTGAATATATAGGTGGGTAGGAGAAGCCTATATTATCTGCCGACCTTAGGTACCGCTTGTGACTATTGGTTATGAGCAGATATAGCAAAGTTTATTAATTAATTTATCTTAGTTTATTCATCTGGGTACGATTTTCCTATACTAGACGCATTAGGAAACAGAATACGAGAAATAAATATAGTATAAACGCTTTAGCAAGAGCTTCGGCGACTTTTCTAAGAGATGTGATAAGTGGCAAGACCGACAATTGTTTGATGTTATCTGTAAATAATGATTATGTTAATAAATAATATATATGTTGTAAAAATACTCAGATTTTATTTGAAATAATATACATATATAATTCATAAGAAAAATGCACGGAACAATAAATAAGTTTCCATTAGATAATATCATAATTTAGCATAAATCGACTAAATCTACTCAGTAAAAAAATACGCAAAATTAAATTATACAGAAAATAAAATATTTACATTGTACACGAACAACAAACTGTTGAAATAAAATACTATAAGTATATTAATGAATGCTAAAATTGGCAGCTCTTGAATAAACATTAAAATTAACAAAATGGGAAACATTTGAATTACCTGTGGTTCACCACTGATGTCCAAATGATGGGTGCTTTGACTAATGCACGCCTTCACCACCGCTTCACCGTAAAAACGATACTGAAAATAGAAAACAGTGTGTGTGTGTGTGAAAAGAGGATGAAGAAATAGGAAAAGGAATACATAAGTGAGGCAGTCAGTTCTTTGACTCACAGGACCAACGCAGTTGAGAAGGACTTTCGCTTGTTTGGCCATTTCCTCCAGTGAGTTCTGATCACTAACGTCGCAAATGATAAGCGGGACCTTCCAGGGGAGAGTTATCTCTATAGTGGATATAAAAGTATTTAGTAACAACTTTAGTGAAGTGACAATGTACAGAAATAATTGTGCCTATAAAATAAAATAAATTAACCACATAGTTAAGTTAAGTAGAAAAGATTAATAAGCTAGAAAGTTTTGCGTGCTAAACATATATCAAATTATTTAAATAAAACTATATTGTAAAAATATATTCATTGTGATATTCTATAATTTACAATATATAATATTTATAAATCAAACGGTATAAATTCTATAGTATTTGTACAGTAGTACACTATGGTACTAATATTTTGTACTGGACGAAATTCATTGAGATTTAATAATAAAAAAATTTCATCCAAGTAAAAATGATAGACTTTATAAAGATTAGATATAATATTACCAATATTTAAAATACCCAATTTACTTATTTGCTCCACAATAACAGATGTCATTCAAATTTAATAAAATTATGTTTTTAGCATCAAATAATAATAACTTAACTACATATCTAATATTATGACAGATTATTCCAATCGAAATATTTATATTAAGTAGTAAGTGAACGATAGCCGAAAATAATAATAAACAAATTCAATTTTCAATAAATAATAATAATTTTTAAATTTATTATAAAAATCAAACTAATTAACACTAACAAATCTACGATATCACTATAAGGATAAACCACTGTGCATTAAAAAAACTACGGCATTTCAACGACGGTATATATCTTAATTTCATAGTATGCCTAATAACAGGCCGAATCAGAAACATTAATTATAGCTATGTAGTTAGGGTTAGTTAGTATTTTTTATATTGACAATTTTTCCGGTAAATTAGTGATATTCAGGGTAGTCAAATAACAAAATTGATCATAATTAAATTTAACCAAAAGCGTGTAATAAATATTGTGATTAAAATGTACCCATTTTATTACAGAATTTCCAAAGATGTGTATTACTAATATCTAATTTTTGTATTGTTGGTATTCTAGTTATAGTTAATTATAACTATTGCAGTGAATATGTACGTGTCTTCAAATAATTATGTATAGTACGTGTATAGTGTGTATACTGTGTAGTAATTCTTTATTAAATGATTACAATTTATTATGGCATACATTTTGTAATAATATTTTTGAATGAAAGATATTTTTTAAATCTAAAATTCGTATAAGCTAAGATTGACAGACATATGTCAATCGTATAATAAGTTAAAAAAATCACGCTTCAATTTTAAGTGTAGTTAATACATACTTATAAATACATTACCAGGTAAGGTTTGTTATAATTATACAAGATTGTTATTGATTACCATTCGGTAGATATTTTAGTGTTTTTTGTACACAGCTTTGATACATCATATTTGATGTACATTGTATAGGTACAATATTGATACAGCTCGTTTCTCTGCTTCTCTCAACATAATAATCTACAACAGGCCGAGTATAGGTATTGATCAAAAACAACAGTTTGTCATCAGTGTTTCAAAAAATATTGTTGAAACGCAGCAGTGTACAGACCGCTCAATAATGAAACAGATTATTATGAAACATAATATGGAAATTAGCAAGATAGTAAATGTTCATAAATATATTCAGACAAATAAAACAAACGAAAACTTAAAGAAAAAAGTGATCACCTTCTAAGTCTGCAAATATAAAGAGGTATTATGGACATATATTAAGTTTTAGTCGGTTTATAGATTTTTATTATATCGTTATGTGTATTATTTATTATGGAAATATTAATACTTTTACACGCTAATAATGTTAAAAGTTACCTATTCTTTTATTTACTAGTACTGTTTCCAAATTGTTCAATCAACAAATTAATTGAAATAATTAAAATTGCATGTTTCGGCAAACCTCCGTTTTTATTTTACATTTCTTCAATAATAATCGGTTTTCAAAAATCGTTTTATAATTATATATAAGTGACTATCAATGGTGTATCTAATATAACCGTTATTTCTTAGAATAGTGTTGCAATGATTGGGTTATAAAAAAATTATTAAAAAATTGAAAATACAACTGTTGTGGAATTTCATACTGATAGAAGAAATATAATTTTTACGCGCTTAAATCAATTTCTATATACATTTTAATATATAAATATAATTAACAATTTAATATAAATAAGTGCACATAATAATTAATCGTGATCATATTATATATATGTAACATAAAATCCGGTTTTATCCACTCATCCTGCAAAACTGTAATAAAGAACCAGCGTTCTATCAACTAAAAAGATATCGATCAAATTAGATAATCTTACATAATTAAATCGGTTTATAATCTGGATGACGTAAATATATAATGAGCAATTATATAAGCTTAAGATAATCAATGTCTAAATAAACATTCAACAATGTAACGTATTAATGATCATAACACATAATAGATTCAGTACAAACCAATAATTATGAAAGTTAATAACAATTATAAAATAGTTAAATAGATAAATCAAATTTGAGCCTCTGAGAAGTATAAAATCACATGGGTGTGCTAATGTTAAAGGTGTATGGGCCTACCTGCATTCTTAACAGCAAGGTCAAAGCACGCCTGAAGTTTTTCCGCATTCCGACCGGCAATTGCCCATCGCAGAGCTGCATCTTCCTGCGAGACTCGAAGCATTTCTTCCATCACAAACTGACCAGTATAACCAGTCGCCCCGAAAATGACTATATCGTTGCGCTCCATTGTAGACTGCAAAATGTAAGTATTTATGTATATCTAAACAACAATAACAGTTAATATTCTGATATATAATATAAATAGCTTCTATCAATTTATATTAAATGAATAATTATATATACTTTTTTCTTTCTTTAACTACTATTTCCTAAAAATTAAACATAAATCATGTCTCGGTGATTAATGAAAATGAAAGCTAAAGAACTATTATCTTAACCACATACAAAGTTTAAAATATTGATCCAATATAGTATTCCTATATTCCCATATTGCTATTGCATATATTCATATTATAGGAAGGCATTAAAATGATCAGTTATCAATGTGGGGTAAGGAAACGATTATGATAGTCGCTAGTAGTAACAATTTTAGTGCAATGGACTTATCTTTTATAGTAAAACATTATGCCACCATATTTCAAACAATTATATATGAATGTCATTTGTCTGTTTTGAACAATAAACTAAATAAAAAAAGCCTAATCCATCATCAAACGAAATTTCACTTTTGACAGAGTGTTGTCTAAAATGTTTAATAAAGTTCACAAATTATAACATCGACATAAATGAATAATTTTGACATTTATTGTTGAGTTATTATGTATTCTGTAGCTTCTTATTCTATTGTATGCAGCTAAAAAATAGTTATTCATTTTTATTGATATCATACAGATTAAAACTACTAATCAATTGTTTACAGAATAATAATGGAACGTGTATCTATTATAGCTTCTAGCAGTGTTATGTTAATAACTATACTTTTTTTTACTTCTTGATTTGTACATTGATGCCATGCATAATAATATGTACTCATATATGTAAATTACATTATACAATTATGTATAGTGTAATATAACAAAATATTGTAAATAGGTGATAAATAAATATATACAAAATACGTATGTCTTATGGAATAAGGTTAATTATATGGAAGTCCAATTATCATTATGCAAGAAGCGTCTTTTTAGAAAAACTTTACTTATACAATTCATTCTCTTTCTTCATAGTTGACAAAGAAAACGGTTTTATAGAGATCTTTGAAGCCTTAGCCTTTCGCTTTCAGACTTCAAGGATATATTCTTCTGGTGTCACTTTTTTAAAGCTAACTTTTCAGTAGCTACTCTTCTTCTATTTTACGTTTTCAGTTGATGTTTTTATGCTTAGTTTATAAATATTTTTTTTAGTAGTACAACTTTTGATGAGTTTAGAAACTCATAATTAAGGGGAGTGCATACAATATCTTTTTTCCCTTTCATTTACTTTTATATTCTCTCACAAATCTTCGTTTTTTTAAGAAAATATTGTAGATTACTTTAACATTTTTGATGAGATGCAAATTCTAAAATATAATAAATGATATTTCACTGACAAGGTACCATTTAAAGAAGGGTATTGCTATCAATTCCTGTTATCAGTAACCAGACATTTAAGCCAGCTTGTTAATCTTCAGAAACAGTATTGTAATATGGTAAAATTAGAGTATATTTTGCAATTTGCAACTCTTTCCACCTCTTTCAACTTTTCTTCATGCTTCCATTCCTTCTCTTTCAGGTCCCGTAAATGTTTATTGCGTTTGCCATCAGTCATGATCATCACTTGTAGACGTTCTTTTTCCTCTTTCATCTGCTCTTCCCTTCATGAAACACATAGTATACCTTTTCGAATAGTTTAGATTTCTTCAAGCTCTTTTTGAAAGAAAGAAGATGTCATCAATCAGGTCAATGATCCATTGGAAATTGACTTTACACATGCATTTATTGGCGTTGTGACCAATGTGTAGTTTGCAATCTACAAGGCAAATGAAGGCCATGAATTCATCCATCTGCATCAACGCTTCTTGTTACAAATGCCATTTTCCGCATGTTTTGTCAAATGATGTTCTAAAAAACACTGACCTCAAGCTGTCAGTAACCTTTTCCTTAACGAAAGGCAGTAACACAAACGTCAACAGGTTCCAGCTTTGTTCCATGCACATAAAAATTTGCTGCAACATGGAAATCGCCGAACATGACAGCAAACAAACTAGTTTCACAATTGATATTCCCCCATTCCAAACCAGTTTATGCACAAGTTTAAAATATTACAACTGTGATGATGAAAATATTGCAGAGATGTTAATAATATTGCAAGCAACAATTTAAATAAAATACATAAATGATAATTTTAACAACATATCCCTAACCCTTTATACTTTATTTAATATTTGAATCAATCTCAACAACAATCAAACAACCCCAAAAAGTCGGAAAAGCAGGCAATTTGTCATATTTCATGTCAGACCACAAATTTCGTGTTTTTTCATATTTTGCATATTTTAAAAATAAAAATTTTAATCCAAAATTGAATGACAGATTGTATTATGATTAAATTGTAGCTGAAATTATACAATCATAATTATAACTTTATTTAACCACAAAATCTAATTTTAAAATAAATCAAAGTGGCGACCTAAATAACAAAGCAACTTGAAGGCATAATTAACACAAATTAATAGGTATGTACAGAAAGAAATATACATATACTCTCAGAAAGTAGTATGAGAGTTTTTGTTTTACATATAATACATAAAAATAGAATATGTAACTTTTAGTTATATGAGTTTTTCCATGAGAAAAATAATAATATATATTAATCAAAAGTTGTATCTTATTTAAATTTTAAATGTAAAAGAAATGTAATAGAATAGAATAAAATAGAATACAATGCAACATTTACATTTTTGTGTACCTAGATTAGATATGTTTGGTGAAATATACTATTTAATCTGTAGGCATCTAAATGAAAAACAATAGTGTTCATTTCAATGCTTCCTTCTTGCTGAAAGCAGCTCATAGATAGAATGCCACTTCAATAAAGCAGATGTTCCCTTGGTATTCTTTTGCTGTTTGACAAGCAGCTTATCCTTCTTAAGTTCCTACAGGCATTGATGAGCCCCAGCAGTTTGTCTTTGGGCCTTCTCACCCAGCTTCTTCATTAGCTCTTTCCAGTTACACCAGTTTCTGTCGTCATTTGTTTATTTCTTTCTCCTTCTAAATCTCCATCTGCAGACACTTCTCTGCCTCCTCCCATCTACACAACTAGTCTTCCGCCTCATTATCCCTCTGCATTTGTTAAAATGTTGCATGAGCATCAGCAAACCTATGTACAAGTGTTGCAGTTTGTGGCACTGGTATGTTTGCTGAAGTCTGCTTCATGGCCAATACAAATTTGGCCACCAGCTTTGCCCTCATTGTCTCTGGGTGCAGGCTCATGCACTTTTTTGTAACTACAATACATCACAAAGAGCCAAGAATGTTCTCTCAACCTTGGAATTCTGATGGGTAATTAGTGAGTTTTACCTCTTTTTTTAAATAAATAGGCTATATAAAAAGTATATGCTTTTACTAAAATTATGAGGTACTTTTAAAGAAAATGATACTGCTTTTCCCTGGCATTTTGCTTAATTTCTAAATTCCCTGACTTTTTCACTTCTTCAATTCCCTGACCCATGGGAACCCTGTCCAATGATGAGATCTCCCCTACACACTACACTATGCCTAAATTGACTGTAGAAAGAGATCTAACAACCTATTTTCCTTCTCTATCATAGCATGCATGCACTAAAATAAGCAGTTAGTTATGTACAGTTTATGGGTATTTATGAGGCTTCTATTTCATATGTGACTCTCTCATTTTGTGTTTTTCCATCTATTATCTTTTTATTTGTGTAATATGTGGATTTGCATGTCACTAGGATCACTTCATATGCCTGATGTATACCGGATAGATCAGGATTATCATATATATATAGGATATATATAAGATATAATATATTAAAATATGTAATCAAATTAATTTTTTAGATAAGTGAGGTATGGTATTTTTAGTTTTAGTATATGGTTTGTAAACTGACTAAATAGTATAGGAATATATGTTAGAAAATCAGCTAATTTATAAATCAGTTAACATTGTGGTCAATTATTAACATTATTTATTAATTACATATTAAATTTATTATAATTTAATAAATCATTACCAATAAGTTATTATTTAATGAATGAATTTTTAAGACAATTTATTAGATCCAATTCTTTAGACTTCAGAGTACAGGGTTCCCACAGTTTTTCAATTTTAAAATTTCAGGACATTTAAGGAATAAAACAAATAAAGAACAAACAACTAAAAGTATTAAAATGGATTTAAATAAAACTCTTCTTATTTAGAACCAGAAATTTATTGATAATCAGATATTGAAACAGTGAGACAGTAAGATAATGTGATACTGAGAAAGTAAGATATTGAAATATGATAATGAAACAGTGAGATGAGATATTGAGACAGTGAGATAATGTGATACCTTGTCTATGACAGTGAGATAATAAGATATTGAGATAAAGAAACAGTGAGACAACAAGATATTGAGGCTGTGAGACAGTAAGATAATCAAAGAATAAGATAGTGAGACACATCATGAGACTTTTGTAAAGAACTGCAATATAGGTTTCATCAAAGCCTGTTCTGAACAATATGGATTTTATTTTTGTTAACTGACTCAAAAGTTGTGTCTTGAAGAATAGGGCATTGCCATATGAAATTATGTAGGCTGCCTTTTTCTTTGCCTAGTGACATACCCCTTGCAATATCACTATCAGAAAACATAACAGAAAATGATTTACCCAAATCAGAAAAACTATTGAACAAATTATGTTGCATTATAACCAATTGGACACACCAGAGTATTTTGGAATTAATTACATCCAATGCAAATTGTCAGTCAAATAGAAATTGATTTGGAAGATTAGGATAACACTAGTGGGGTGTAGAGTCGATACTCGACTCACTATTTTTAATTATTTTGGGGGAGTGGGAGGTGAGGGGAGAGGAGGGGGAGGGGCGGCAAGGGAG
>JAUZND010057509.1:0-18601 GCA_034780555.1 Coelogynopora nodosa
GATCGGGTTATCTGGAGGGAGTCAATGGGAGGGTGGGGGGCAGGGGTGGAGGGGGTGCAGCAGTGACGCCGCATGGGTGGGGGCTGCATCGTACACCGGGGCAGCAGGGCTCGTCCATGGCGGGGATATGAAGGGGCTGTCGTGGCCGCCAATGGGAGGGCGGAAGGCAGGAGATGCGACAGTGACAGATGTGGGCTTCTTCTGTCTGGTGGGAGAATTAGGTGGGTTAGAAGGTGGGTTTATTGGTGTTAAGCAAACCTACCCAAAGGGTAGGAAAAATAGAAAGAAGAGAAAAGGGGCAGGAAAAAGAGACAAAAGAAGGAAGGAAAAAGAGGATAGGAGGAAAAGAGGTTCTAAAATTCAAATACAAAGAAGGAGAGGGGGGATTCAAATTGGAATTTCCCCCCTTGAAAAGAACTGCTGGGCAGATTTGGCACTGCTAAGTTAAGAATAAGAAGTTATATTGGTTGATACTGAAAGTCATAGGCAAACTTTTTAAAAACAAATTAATATTTAATTGAAATATACGATAATGAATAATCAAATATTAAATGAATACACATAAAATAAAACATTAACCCACTTTAGCACATAAACACATTTAACTCAATCATGCATATCAATACTGGAACGTACATACTGTAAATGTAAATACCGTCTATCTGAAACACTTATCCCAATTAAATACTTTCTTGAACTATAATGAAACAATTAAAACGAATAATTTATCAGTTATATAATGATTGACATTTATTTATAAAAATACAACTGTTTATACCTTTGATAATTTTTTCTAAATAGCTAAGTTTATTTTATTTTTTAATTATTGAACAAGTAACATACATAATTAAAATGTAACACAGAAACAATTCTTTAAAATTATAAATTACGAACGAGATGAATTTACCTGAGGGCATAGATATTTTCCATTCGGCAGGCCACAAAGAAGGTAGAGATCCAGAAAAAACTTTATCTATCGTCGACGATAACCAATGTGCTGGTGGTGTCAACTAAACATTGAGAACAATAACGATATATTATTTTGATGGAAAGTTTAGTTTATGTTACAGCTACCAGATTATTGCCACACACATACTGCATAATATAGAAAAAAGAAAATTCAATCAACAATTACCTAAGAAAAAATTGTTGTAATTAAATATTTGTTAATTTTGTCAGTTGTGATTTGATAAAATGATTTGATCATTACATAGTTGTTGAATTTTATTTTCGATAGTAAACGTTTTTTATTTTAAGAATACGTTTTTATGTATTAAAACATTGTTACAAATAGAAAAGTTACATTGTTATCATAAAATAAATTAAAATTGAAATAATAGCGTTTGGTTGATTATAAACAACATTAGAATGAAAATTATCTAAATACCTAATATATTATTAATGTTTAATATGACAGGTGATATTAGGCATTTTTTCAAACATTTTGACACTGAAAATAAAAATAAAATTAACAATAATATAATTACAGACTGAGTCGACTCACCCCATCCCCTAGGGAAGCTTATGAGTATAAGATTTTATATTTTGAACGACTGTATTACTAAATTGGTCTAACATTTAAAAATGAAAACTTTTTTACTGTAAAAGTGTGCAATTTTTATCACCTTCCCTATTTTTCGACATCTCTATATCATATCATTAAAAATGAATACCTACATAATACTGAAATAGATCATCAAACATACCGGTGTGTCACTGATCATCTTAACAACATCCGAATCCACAATCGAAGGAAGGTCGGATGGTTGAGATCCCACCAACTTGGAATCACAAGTGAGAGAAACTGGTTCCAAATTCACCGCCTCATTTGCTTTCTTTATAGGAGTACTTTCATACTTGAAATCATTCACGCCAGTGACTGCCTCATGATCTCTGCAGTTTAGATCCCCTTCACTCTTCATATCATTGTGTTCTGTGTTGTTAGGGAGGAGATTATTGCTGCTTCCACTGCTGATACTACTCCAACTACTGGTACAGTTCAAAGCGGAAGTTAGCGACGATTGTGTGATGGATATCGGGATGGAATCCGTGGGTATGTCTTCCTCTTCTTTACTGTCATCTAATTCGGTCAATGATTTCTCTTCTTTATCTTCTTCAATTACAGAAAGGTTGAAGCGATAGTTGTTTGATTCCCTTTCACCAATGTGTTTTGAAGAACGTCTGGAAATGCATTAAAAAATTTTTTATAGGAAAAACAAAAATAACTTTTAATGAAAAAATTTCTGCCAAAAAATACAGGTTTGCGAAGAAAACGATTGCGGAAATTTACATATTTATTAACGTCAAAAAAGTGAAACAGAAAACGATAGTGAACGATGTTAATGGCATTATGGAAAGATGACAACGGCTGCTTCCCTGAATTTATTAACTAGAAGAACGATCTGAAATTACGGAAATTTGTTTTCCATTTACTTACATAGTATATTATTAGAAAATACAACAGCCTGACTTTTGAGGGGCTTTCTATTTTTAATATTTATTATTGTTTTTGCCTATACCTGTCACACTTTAGAAACCAGTAACATTTAAAACAACAATATTTTTATTAAACATCAATTTAAAACAAAAGTTAAAAAATTTGTGTAAAAATTATTTACAATGAGAAATTCAAAACATATCAAGACTAAAATATGATGTCCAAATATCAAAAGTTTCCCACCTGTCGAGATCACACTGCACCGTGTTGTAAGGCAGAACATCGTACTGGTGACTGCTGGTTGCCACAGCCTCAAGGTTGTCACCCTCTTCAGTCAGTTGTGACGAGGCGCCTACCCTAGACTGGGCAATAAGAGAGGTGAAGGCGGCGCCGGCGGGAGTAGTGGGAGTGACATGCCCGTCACACTCTGAGAAGGCTAACTTCTGTCGAACATTGCGACTGACGTCATCGTTAACGTCATCGTGGAGACGTTTGCCCAACCGAGGTTTCGTGTTGGGACCCTACAGGAGGTGATAAAAGTTAAAGTCTTGAATGAAGTTGATTATTAAAAATGCCTATTAATGCATGGATAGTATGACACATTTAAAAAGAGATTTAAGATATTTTTAAAAATCAAATATATTAGAAAACAAAAACAATAATTTACTTAAAACAGAAGAACAACACCATTATAATTAAAACCATTATTCAATTATACATAATATGCTACTATTTTCAATAATCAGTCATCGCTAAGTATAAAATGGTTACACAATTTAATAATATAAATATACAAGAAATTTAATGTTTTTAAATACTACAATTATTTTACCATAAAATATTTTAACTAAATTAAAATATGAAGTGAAACAGAGGACTACGGTAACTTATATAACGTCAATCAATTAAGGATATAATATAAATAATAACAATATTCAATAATAACAATATTCAATAATAACGATGTTAATAATAACAACAATGACAACAAAATAATAACGATGTTAGCAATATTTAAATTGGATCTTGAAAACCTTGACTAAGAATGAAATCGCACTAACAAATACGTAAAAACTTGTTTTTGTCCTAATTTAGTTATTAGGGTCGTATTTTGAACATTTTAGAGGAAAAAATACAACATACACATATTATAGATACATGAAAAATTCTAATGCAAAAAGGTTCCACCATTATTTGAGTCAAATAATAATTGCCCTAGTAAACAGGTGCACTTATTATTTTGGTCACAATAAAGAAGTAAGAAAAAATAACTTATTGCAAACTTGTCAGCCTTTTTAGATGTGATTAATTATTTCAGCTTTGAACAACACTCTTATTAAAAATCATTTATACATTAATTTGGTTCAATGAGAGGAAAATCTCCTAAAATCGAGTATTTTATTTATATCAGACAAAATTATACTACACACTATTCTTCGAAAAAACTTACTTAATATAGAAAATAAAATGTCAGTATCGTTTAATTCATAAAGACGAAAGCCAGATTATATAAAACAGTATAAATAAATATTGTTTTAATGGACAGTTAAGTTCGAAAGGTTTAGTTAATTTACGAATAAGTATTAATTTTATTTAAACTTGTCATTATTTATTTATATTAATGAATATGTATTGATATACCCCACCTCTCTGAAACCAACAGAACTTAGAACTCTTTTATGGTTGGCTAGAAGGCAAAAATCTATTTTTATGTAGGAGTCTTCGATTCTACGAAGTTTGCTGAACACCAGTTTAAAAAATGAATACCTGCGAACTCATAATCGACTCCAGAGAACCCTCGGTACTTCTGATGGATCCTGAAGATGACACAGGGCTTGTGGTCAGGTCCGGCTTTCTCAGGGCGGGATCCCGTGGGGTGAGGTCCATCAACTCGAGTTGTCGTGGCGGCTGTGGGAAAATTTTTCGCGGTCGACCAACCCGCCGTTTCGTAATCGATATTATCTCCTCCGTGCCCGACGATGGACCGCTCACCACTTGAAAGGCTTGAAGAAGACACTGAAAGCAAAATGAGGGTAAAGAATCGATATCACAGTAAGAATTTTATATGTTGATTCAATATAAACGACACTAGACCAACAACAAGTTGAAATGGATCTATAGAACTTAAAACATAATTAATCGATTAAGGAAACATATTCCAAATTAAATTTATTTTTCGTGTAACATTTAAGTCATTAAATACAAATACCGTAAAATCCGGTGTTTAAGAGCCTATATTCACAAGTAAAAAATGGGGCTACGACTTATAAAACGAACATAAATTCCCAACCCCCTAAAAAATATTCATAATTTTGTTTATTAAATTTTCAAACAATAAAAAATATATAACAGGCATGCAATGATTGGTTAAATTAAGAAAATAATATGTTCACTGAAATGCAATCAAAAATAGAAATATATACATACAAATGCAAAACAAATCAACAATTCATAAGTTAATGGTACGACTTTTACACAGAAATTATTTTAAAAATTCTATTTTTATTTTAAAGTTGTGGTGGGGGGTGGATTATACACCTGATGTTACGTTAGACTACTTACAAATAAAGTGGTTTGCCGAATTATAATTATGGTGCCATAAACATTTTATTTGGTTTTTTCGAATATTTAATGTTCAATTATGTCACGAATATATTATAGTATAACAAAACAAAGCACAATTTCATATTGAACCATAACAATTAATGATATGGTTTTATTATTAAAAATTATGATAAAATAACTTTATTTCTTATAATCCTAATAATAGAAAAATTATCTCATTTATCTATATTTTTCAAGACGTCAAAAAAATACGGTGTATATAGATTAAAAGCAATTAAATTAAGATTTCTGCTATACATCAATTTACTTATACAATGCTCAGAAATGGTATTATTTAATAGATTAATTTTGAATACGGATATCTAAATATTGTTATACCTAATAAAGGCAAGAAATATATAACATAGAACTTCATTTAGATAAAGCTAAAACTCCGCTGACAAAAACTGCTACCAAACATTCTATTTCTATAATTCCCAAACTATATTTTAATCAAATCTGATGTTTCTAATGCTTTTTAATTGATATATTATTCATTGGCAAAAGCTTTTCTGCAGATATAACTCAATAGGACAACGCTTACGCATTACATATTTCTATTTATATAACGATGTTCTATACATTACATAAATTTAATATTTGTTAACCAAGTTCTAAAGTGACAATTTCTAAAATAACAATTTTTCTTTTCTATTTTCAGATAATAATTACTTGGTTACTCTGAAATTAATTGCATGACATATTAATAAAGAAACAAATTACTTATCTTATTGCTACAAAAGCGAAGACTGTAAGGATTTAGATTATAGATTATATATTTGGAATAATATATTATAATAAAACTGTTTCTAGATGAATTCCAAGTCTGTATATTTGTAGAGGACTTTTTTATAAGTATAATTATTGATAAACTATATTGAAAATAAGACAAAATTAAGAAAAATACAGTTGATGACACTATTTAATACTAAAATTTTTATTAATATCGAAGCTAATAATTCCCAATATTAGTAGCCAGTAAAACATACAAACTGTAAATTCGAGTCATTGATCATTAAAATAATACTATAGTTAACGTTCAACTACAACGTCCCCACCTTTCGCTTCCTTCCCCTCTTCTTCAGTGGGTGTGATCGAGAAGCTTTTTGCTGTGCCCCCGATGAAGTCACCGAGGCTGCCGACGACCCAACTGAGCGTCTCCGCTGATTTTTCCACTCTTTAGCCGACTCCTTAGAAGTAGTAGAGGAGGCACCACCCCCGCCAACCCCCAAAGACTGTGGCCGACGGCTCCTCGATTGACCAGCACCACTTTCCCCCCTACCACGACGCGACGAGGAAGCCACCATTGAGTTTGAGACGAAGTTGTTGGCGATGCTACAACTTCGTTGACTCGCCAGCCGGGTACGCACAGTCTTCACCAGACGCGAGGTGTCAGTGGCCCGTGTTGATGTGCTACGACCGCTGAACACCGAATCGGCGTCCCAATCGTCCGAGGAGATGACCGCTTCAGGGAGGAATTTGTTGGGCGCCCCGTTGGAGACCAGACTACGCCTGGCCTCGCTCATCCGGTGCCATTTGATGGTGAGACGTTTGGTCTCCTTGTTGGTCGATCGACGTAGTCGCGGCCCTATGAAAGGGAATGCAGACGGTGGATTTCGTTAACCTTGTCGAAAAGTCATCATTACTTTATTTATTCAAGATTATCGCACTTTTATACTTTTATCACAATGAATTTCAAGCCAAATTTTAAGAAATACAAAATAAAGACTCTCTAATATTAACAAGAGGCTGCACTTGTGTTTTATTATTATTAACTTAGGAAACAGTTAGCAAAAGCTTGAACTTCAGTTTGTAGATAAACGATAGCTTTCGATTTTGGTAATATATTCAGTGTCTAGTTGACATAGTCAATCTTGACTTTACAAAGTTATATTTAATCAGGGTGCGTACGCTTCTCACTTTTCAGAATTCAAGGTGCCTTCAAAGTGATATCAAGGGGCATTTACCATTTTCAAAAAAATGCATTCCGATTATATACACGATGTAATTACATAAACTATTACAAGTAAATAATAGTAAAAAATAAATTGGTTGTCTCAGGTTACCAGGTAGCTCATATATGTAGGTCAAATGTACTATAGGGTGATAGAACACTTGTTACTAGACAAACTGTAAATAACTGTAAAATGTTATACAGTCACTGGACAAATACATTATGTTTCAAAATGTTAGTCGACAGTCTAAAATTTCAAGGTGCTTTAATGGGCACTATCAGTGTTTTTTATGAAAGATAAGGGTTTTCAGAGGGAACTTTAAAATTCAGGAGTTCTCAATGGACGTACGCATACTGTTTAATAAATGTTCTCACGCTGATCAACGCAAAATAAATAAAAATGAACAAAAAATATAATTAGTTAAATGGGATACCTTACTAAAAATTTTATCATATTTCTAATATAATAACTTATATCCAGATTGTCAGTTGCGTAATATTTTCATTACTTTTAAAACTTTTGTAAATTAAATGATTGAATTATTCAATTAAAAAAATTAATTCTATGTATTTTGAAAACTTTCCACGCCCTTGATAAAAACAGTGTGATACTGTGTGACAGTAAATGTTTTATTATTATTTAGTAAAAAACAAGTAATTAAATATTTTGAAATTAGCCTTTTAAAAAGTTTTCGTAAAATTTAAAAATTTTGAAAATAATTTTAATTAAACTTGACATTACTATCTTGAGCCCCGTAGATTAAAATTTGTTTAAAAACACTCTGATTAAAAAAAAGAATAATTAAACTATACATTTTTATTTAATTGATGGATTACTTTCAGGAAATTTTATCGATAACATTAAAGTATGAAAAGATTCGCAGGACAATTTGTACACAAAGTGACCGTCATTTAAAGATAAAAATGTATAAAGTTCTATCTGGACACAATATTTCTTGTTCGATAAAGACGTAGTCAGACCGATTAATTTCAAAATTATAAATTAAGTTACTTTGCATCACGTCACATTAATAGTGTTACATAATTAGTGTGTTGAAAATATATTTTAAATAGTACATGTTCAAAATAATATTACTTTATTAACATAAAAAGCTCGCAATGCGAAAAACATTCCAAAAAATATTCAGGCAAATAATTTTCAAAATAATTAACCAATGTATCGATATTATAATTAGGCCTAATTGAATTTTAACAATAGTTTGTAGACTTTTATTTAAACGATAAAATGATTCAATAAAAAATAAAGAATATAAGTATAAAAGTAGGTCACACATTAATTATGAGTGTGATATGGAGGTTGACATGGAGGGTGCTTGCTGGTTTTATGTTGGATGAAGTCAATTTTGGTAGCGAGGGTGCAGGTAGTAGTTAATACAAGTAGGGCTAAGTTTTGGATGGATAGGAGCCTATAGATAGATGTATTGTGGTGATGGAGGTAATTATGAAATATCTATCTAATTTAGTATGTAATAATGAAATTATTATTTTTAAATCAATTAACTCAAAACTTACGACAAAAAGTTTTAAACTCGGGGCTCTTGTGCCAGCTAGCCGTGTCATTGGAGCAAAGTCGTCGAACGAGGACAACACGCGTGCCCGGACGTAAAGACGGCCAAATACCAAGCCAGCGGATTCCCTCCGGTCGATAAACGGGATGAACAATCATGGACGAATCGGTCAATCCATTATCAGTCTGACTAATCGCTTCTACTTCATTTTTTAGGACAGGGGCGGTGGTACTTATCGGAGAAAAGGTAATGAGACCTTCTTCGACTTGCTGAAGGAAACCTTTGAGTCGTGCAAAGTAGCTGGCACTCAGGACAACAAAGCTGGGCAAATCTGTGGGTAAATAGACAGGACATGTAATACTTATGATATTATAATGTATATTTAGGTATATTATGACAGTAATAATAAGTACCCCTGCAATAAAATTCAATAATTGGTATACACTATAAAAAGCAAGTATTTACTTAAACGGTTAAAAATCCTAAAAGTGAGAATCGAAGCAATGACCAGAACTATACGATGCAAACTATAAATCGGATGAAAAAACAGGTTTTATTCTTATTTTATTTAAATGAAGAAAAAATCTAAGCGGATTTGCCATACAAATAATTAAGTTAAACACGTAAAAAGAAACATAGTTTGCCTTTGCACACAATTGTGACAATTCAGTCAGTTGAAATGAGAAATTTTGCTCCCTCAGTTAAATGCTTTTTTTTAAAAGTAGGCTAGATCTTTAAAAAAATTACGTATTATATAACAATTAGATATACAAAAATGTTAATAACAAACGGTAGAATAAGTTGATGTCTACGTAAATGGCATACAAGCATAGCTGACTTTTTATAATTTTCTAGCTATAAATAAAACTAAATAATACCAATAATTGAAAGTTGTAGTGACCAAATACATACTAAATCTAATCTATAATTATTGGTTTCATGATCATGATCATTATTTTTATTTCGTTTTATTATTATTTAAATACCGCTTTTCTTATAACTTAAAAAATTGAAATTCAATAAGGCTACTTTGTCGTTGCTCGACATTTTGTAGTATTTATAGATGTATAGCTTTAAAAACACAATTTGTCTATGTTTTCAATGAAAGTTAATAAATCTATATATTAGTGAGATCAATTTAGACAAATATAAGAATTTAAAGAGCTACTTATTTTTTAATTATTTCTTTTTATACAAACTACATTTATTATGTATGAAAAAAATCAAAGTGATTTATATCTCGGAAATTGTGAAGCTATCATTCATTTTTTGTGTAAAACTCCGCAAGTAAAATAAAAATATTATAAGAAACAAAAAAGGGATAAGGAATGTTTAAAAACACAATTTTAAAATAAAATAATATGTATTCATGACTATGGGGTAGAGCTGTAAATATATATATTGAGGTTTATTACAGCATTGACTTCTTATGTTACTTTATATTTTATGACGTCAAAAATTGTAAAAACAAATAAAATAACTTCAAATTTAATTTCGACTTATTTAGTGTGCTTCAAAAATATATTTAAAATACTAGGTCTTATTAGTTAATGTATATGCTATATAATCTGAAATTTCAGTATAAAATTAAGCAATTTTACATCTATCTAGTACTAGCTATACTCATATCTTATTTAATACTGTCATATTTTATTATAAATAAAGCTGTTTAATATTGAAATAAACATTTTACTCAATTTTAGTTTTAAGTTTACAGGTATTTAGTTTAGGCCTACAGAATATTCGCTCAATATTTAAAAAAATAATACATCTAGGTTTGTAGAAGGTTGTAGGTTTTATACAATTATTAGATCGCATAATTAGCTATTGGAATGCTAAGAAATTTTCTAATTACTTGTTCAGTTGATAAAATATTAAAGGTATTTTTCGCTCAGGATTATTCTGCTAAAAATTACTATTAACTTACCAGACTGTTGTTGCTCTTTTTGTTGATTTTCGTCAAATGTGTTTGGAAAAAGGTCGGAAGAATTAGGCAGACAGAAACTTCTCGTAATGAAATAATCCAAATCCAAACTCGCTCTATGTACACATTCAGCAAAGGCGTCAATTGATAAAGTTATAAAATCCGGCCGGACAGCAAACTCGAACAGATTCTAAAATGAACCACAAAATTAGTTATTAACTCGCAAATTATACAATATAATATAGTTATACTACTCATTCTCAATATAGTAGACTTTATAAATATAAAAAAATTAATTAATAAATTTGAAATCAATATATAAAAAAGTTATTACATTTTATTATATATAAATCTTTAAAAGATTTTCTACAATTAAATAAACCTCATTAAACGCATAAAGATTCATCAACTCACTGAATAAAAATAATACAAGGATTAATTCAAAAATTTAAATATTCAATAATTGGACTAAACAAAAATAACATAACTGTTGATTTTACATAGAGGAAGTTACTTAAATATGTGTTAGCAGTTATAGTACACATTTAACACATTATTATTATATACGACCAGTATGTTAAAAAAAATTAAAAATACTAAAATAAATATTCTGATAATACTTTTAATACAAAATATTTAAATTTTATTTGTTAAAAAATATTCATAAAAGGGGCTTCTGTCATTACAGATATCAAAATATTGTATCTGAGTTGAAATAAGTATTCTTTTATATATAAAACAAATCGATTAACACAGGCAAATCAAATTACATCTCATGATTTTTAAATAGAATTTTAAGACTTAATTAGAATTACATTCTCAGTGTCAAAAATAATCAACAAAAGCAAGGAGTTAGATACGTAATAAACTCAATGAGAGAAAGAATTAACTCCTGTTAATTTACACAAGCCTAAATCAATAAACGCTGTCAAATATGATTGGAATCTTGCCTATAGTCAAAGAAAACGATATAATATAATCCTTCTCTTTCCTCTCCAGTTGAAATCTATGACAAGATAAATTGCTTCCACATAAAGCAAACCTTCCTACCACATCACGTGACCTCCTACTATTTACTGCTTAATCTGAGAGAAAGACATTTTTAGGTTTATTTTAATAACATTGTAATTGTCGTGTGGTTTACTTGAGTAGTATAATATATCTACCGGAAATAGTTCTGTTTTATATAATTACAACGGTACATATAATTCAGTTAATTGTGTGATTAAACATTTATGATATTAACAAAACGTAGACATAGATATACGATATAATTAAAATATTGTTGTCAAGGTAATTCATTCTTAGATATATATTTATTTTCATTTCTATTTAGGAATTAATAAATTTCACAAAAACCAAAAATAGGTTATAAATGTTTTATTAATAATTTTGATCGTACAATTTTTCTAAAATATAAATTTATATACATATTATAATGCGAATATACTGTAAAATACATATTTATTTAATTAAATGAACGGCTTTCGATATTGTGGAATTTAAAATTTAATAGCATTGTTAAACAATGATAAAAAATAAATGAATTCTGTTCTGAACATTTTGTAATTCATTTCTGAAATCAGGTTTGTTTAAATAATAAATTAATTGATATGTACTTTAAAAATACATATCATGAAGTTATTATACGAAATGCCAAAAATAACTAGAAGTTATTTGCAGTACAGGGAGTATAGGCCTCATATGAATACGCTTAGTCATCAACACAATAATATTTGTATATTGTAAAACCAAACTATGATATTATCCAATCCGTGAGTCATACACGATATCTTGGTCACGAGTCGACTAAATAATAAGAAATAAATTCACACCAGTACATGACGGAAGAATGATTGTTTATTTATATATATATTATTGAAACGACTATTTATGAAACCAAAAATGTAATAATTTTATAAAAACAAAATATCGATTCTGTTACATCTTATCATATAATTATATTAGTATATTATAAAATACTTTTGGACAAATCACGCAAAATATAGATTTTATTTATTATATCTTTTAATTCAGTTGGAAATTTATAAATTAAAGATCACCTTTCTAGAGTTACCAAGATACATTGAAAAAATCGTTATCAAAACTTTAAAGAATAAATGGAAATTAATTTTAAAAAGATAATCATTCTATAGATATCTACAATTGTCTGGTAACATATCGTTATCAAAAGTTTAAAATAATTAAACAACACAAAATAATTATATATTTGTTTCAAAACACATTCTGTTACAAAACATTCTCAATTAAATATTAGTACCTATTAACTATATCAATATTATATTATAAATAATGCACCAATATATAAAATACCAAAATATGAAATTAAATTCATATATGAACAAAAATTTAACAATTTAATATCGAAATTTCACATTGATATCACAACTAATTTTTTAAATAAAAACAAAAATTGAAAAATTAAACATATAAACCGTTGTTAGATTTATTAATTTTACATCCAGAATGTACGACTATACTTAAGTGTAACGTATTTCTTACAAAATTAAAACCATAAATAAAATAAATGTTGAATACGAGTATCTATGTATATTACTTATATTTATATTTAATGTTTGCCTATATAATTATAATTTTCAGAGTATGTTGATAGATTTTTCTAAACATATGTCGAATATGTAAATAACACATTCATCATAATATGTTTCATATTTTCAAGAAACAACCTACAAATAAAGGGCAAATGTTTATATTAGTGTTATGATGATATAAACAAGTATAACAATTCACCTATTCATAACTTTTTTTAGTAATGAACATTTTTATAAGCTTTTAAATCATAGAATGATTATATATTTAATATTAATGATACAAATGCAGGTAATCAAATGTCTAATTAAATTTACTGAAATATCAACTATGATTAAAATTTTGTTTTTCTTGTTTTAATACGAATAGAAAAATGATCTGTCTTATTACCCTCTTCAGTTTTCGGCATACCTATTTCATTATAACACAAAAAACATATCGTGGCATAAAAAAATGTTAAATATAGTTAGTTAACCAATTTAATGTTTTAAATTTTGGATATAATTGAGTGAGTGACTAAAATTAAAATTTTATTATAAAATAACTCTATTGAATTAGCGAACACATATTTTATAAATTTATTTACGGATATTATATAACCGGCTGTAATTCTGTTAAATACAATAAACGTAATTAATAAAATATAGGAAATAATAATATAAATAATAATTACTATTATTAACCAATTGATAATAAATAATGATTAAATAATAATAAACAATAATTAAATAATTATAAGCAATAATTAAATAATTATAAGCAATAATTAAATAATTATAAGCAATAATTAAATAATTATAAACAATAAATAAAAATCATAAATAAATCATAATTAAATAAATAAACATAAATCAATTGAAAACATTATTACTTTAAAAATTACATAAATTTCATTAAATAAATTTTCCCATCAAAAAAAGAAAATAATACTCTGAATAATGAAGTACTCAGGAGATTCATTTAAGAAATTCGATCTATCTTTTAATCTTGTTGATATTTTAAGGTATCTACGAAAATTTGATTTTAAAAATTGACAAGTGTCAATCTGACTCCCCTCAACCAGTAAAATACATGCTACTGACCGGTGTCAAGTAGACACGCCTTTGCCGCTGGAGCACAACCTTAGACTCGTTGGCACCCCGCAATCTCTCTACCGGAAAGTAGACCCGCAGCGTGACCAGCCGGCGCACAAGGCCATCACCCAGTAGACGCTCGAATAGATGGAGAACAGCGCAGAGGACTGGAGAGGTCTGTCCCGAACTGGCCGTCAATTCGGCGGGAACTACATCGGTGAGACCGACTGTCTGTCGAAACCCAGCGGGCCCAGTGAGACAGACCCGGCGATAGAAGGCCTGGAGCTGGTGGTGACCGTGATACTCCTGCAGCTCACCCACGTATTGCCGCGTTGTCTGAATGTAGTGTGACGGCAGGTGGTGGGGGACAAAATTTGATATACATTCGCTGCCCCCGGGTAAAGACAGTCGGGAGAGCGACATTACATGAAACGAACCATGTTTTATCAGTATATATTTTCTAATTTATTGCATATATGTATTTATTATGTATATACCTATATTGTAAATCGAATTTCAGTCTACTACGGTATTAAATTTAATTCACAATGAATTATTTTACATTTAAAAAATAAAAATTCAATGCAAATTCTTTGATTATTTGATATAAATTATAGTCATTAGATGGCCAAACAATAATAAGTTTAAAAAGTATAATGAAATTCTGATTAAATGAAACTATATTTTTTCAGTCATCCCCTATAATACAGTTTAACATGTTTATGTTCAAAAACATTGATGTTTTAAAAAACTGATTATAAACAGTAGTATATATATAACAAATTATAACACTTTTTTAAAAGTTTTAAGAAATATCGTTTGAAGTCTTAAAATATTAAATTTGTTGTGCAAACTACAATAAATGTTATTTTACTTATTTAACGTTTGACCTAATAACCCAATTTGACTCAAGTGCAAATTTCAGTAGAAACATTTATAAAAGAAATATAGTTCATTTTACATATTTCAATAGTTACAGTACGAGTATGGATGTCTGAATTTAATAGAATGGATTTCAAAATATATGCAAGAAAATTTGGTACATTAACCAAATAAACCTGTTTATCACATAAGCAGACGAAGAAGTTCGTGACAAATAATTGTAAAAGTTATAGAGGGGAGTACTTCCTTCAAATCCACCGGCTTTAGGACGTAATTGGTTTATTGCAAAAAATCGTTAATTCACAGCCAGAAAATGAAATAGCTTATTACAGACTAGGAAATTATTCCTTTTTACCACAGGCCGGCTACCTTATTGTGGTTATTATTCAATATACAGCAATTTTATTATGAATTGCTTGATTTCCAATGTTCTATTTGAATATGCTGCAAAATAGATTAATAGATTAATTAATTATTTTTCACTGCATTTATGAATTTTAAAAACATACCTACGAAAATATTAGCTAATTAAAAACGAGTTCTACAAGAACGATAAATTATAAATGACAAATAAAAATCTGCTCGTTTTGAAAAACATAGTATATAATCCACAGTGAAAAAAGCACCATATTAATCAATATTAAAATTAATGTATTAAACTGAATAAATAGTTAATTTAGTATAATCTATAAACGTAAACAAAATTATATATATATAACTCAAACAAATCTTTACAACTAATATAATCGTAATATTGCATCATTCTGTAATATTACGCTTGTGATTAATTAAAATTCAGTTGAAAGGTATTATTCGTTCCGTGGTATAGGATACCTTACTCTAATTCTATGAACTTACCCTCAAAGACGAATAGTTATAACAACAACATATGACAGGCGAATTATATAACAATAGTTATATATATATACACAATATTATTAACAATAAAATTAAAATAAACTTTAAAGTAGTTATCTTTATCAATAAATGTCACAATTTATTTGAAGAACAACTTAACTTATTTAGTACAGCTGTAGTTATACTAAACATAAACAAAGTACTGCCTCAGTGACTAATTTTAAAATTAACTTTTCAATATAATCCACTATATACTGTATATTATTATATATTTATAATGTATACCACTATAAACTGTATAACATAATATATATAATACTATAAACTTTACTTATGCAACCAAATTATTTTTATTGTAGAAATGCACAAGAATCAGTATAAAAATAATTTAACGTAGCAAATTGTAGCGCAAGAAGAAAAATCACAGGCAGATGGCAAAGAATATTCATTCTATAGGGTAAAACCGATGTACAAAAATGTCTCCTATTTAAATTGAAAAAGGCAGAGAAGATAGGAGAGAAAGAGAGAGAGAGAAATAAGCATTAAGATAGCGAAGAGGAAGAAATAACCCATATATACGTAGAACGACTAAGAAAAAAACATGGAACTCTATAAATAAAATGTTAATCAATGTTTCAATGTTTCAAAAGCAATGACTGAATCTATATTTCAACTGAACATAAAACTATAGTTATCGAGTATATTATTTACGATCTACAGAGAAAAATTGATATTAGACTTTAGTTAATTAACAATATACAATTTAAAATCAGTTTCATATGCGCAAAAAACAATGCATATTCCAATCATTTTTATACGGATAAATGGAGTATTTTGTACGCAATATTATAACCAAATTATCTAAACTATTGTCTTTGAATAACATTTAAAACCATACATATACATTGGAAAGAAAATGTGATAACGGGTGTAGAGGATAAAGTGTAAAGCAGTTTAATTGTTTAGTTGTTATTATTGAATCTTTAAAAAATTTACATTCTCCATTTCGAAATATTTTTCTTAACTTTATTTTCAGGATTTGCATTTTGAAATTATCAGATCTCAAACATGTTTTACAACATATTATATATAACATCTAATATATTGATTATTTATGTATTCCATTGAGTGCTTACTTTGAATGCTCTAAAAGGATAAAGAACAAAAATCAAAGGTATGTGCGTTTTATTTTCTTAAAATGTAATTTAAAAAGTACCTCATTTGTTTTAAAGCATAATTTTTATTGAAAATCAATCAAATTATTTTTCAAAACAATTGGGAAAAAACACTCTATGGTATGGTAAACTATGTGCAATCATTGGGATAGCTTAGTTTAAATATTGAATAAATATAAATATCCGGCTTGCGTTAATATTCAATATAAAAATCATAAACTGATAATAATGTGATAAATAAATTATTTGTTTCAAACAAATTTTAGTTTATAAATATAAAGATTAATTATAATAAATGCATTTCTATATCAACGAACATAGCTCACTATCTTCCGGTCTATTCGTAAAATTTGCTGTAATGTGACTCATAAAGCAGAAAGAGTTGAAGATGAGAGAAAGGAGAGAATATACAAACATCGATCGATGAAAATAGAACTTGTCTGACAGATAGAAGCATAATCAGCTGTTTCGACGGTTCTATATAGAGATAAATGTTGGTACAACAATCTGACTATTGAATATATAACATACGATAATTAATATACTTTGTAAAATAAATAATTTGTATGTATACCATACTATTTTCTAAATATTAAATAATGCACAAATTTAAAAGGAATTAGACACGATAATTTCTTAATGATTATATTTATTATTAATATTTATTACATTAATTATTTAAAACCAAAAAATGTATTCTTCATAATATAAAAAGACAAACAAATAAAACAATTTTAAACTTTGTACGTATATATAAATGTTAAAATTGGATTTATTATGTAGCCAATAAGAAGCAAGGGTTGCTCAGTTAAATCAATGCTCGATTGGAGTCAGATAATAGGCTTTTGATGTGAGCTGACTTTCGTGTATAGAATTGGAGTGAACTTTTGGTAATATAGCGCGTCAGCGCTCACAAAGAAACATAAATATAACAAAAGAGGAAACCGCATATTGCTAGAATTTTTAGTTCCAAATAACTTTCATAATAACGTCTAATAATAGTCACGTTGAAAATACTATATAAAGTACTATGATAGGTTTCAATAAACTAGAATTAAATTACACATAACAATCAAATTAGAAAATTCTACTTTTTATCAAATAATTCAATTATTTAAAGAAACATAGTAAAAGAGTTGTGTCAATTATTGTAACAATTACCGAATAATTATTTAACAACGGTAACATTTTTATCTCTCAATTATCATTTCAAAATTATAAATAAATTAATAACCAAAATCATAAATTCAAAATATAATAAAACATATAATTATAATAATCAAAGTAATATATATGTTATAACGATGTTATATGTTATAAATGATATTTAAGTAGTTTAATTAGTTATTTAAATGTTATAAATGCCTCCATTTACACTTTCTTATTGGATATAAGTTTTCCATTTTTGACACAATAACACATAACAGCATGAAAAAATAAACAGGGGCGAACCCAGAGCAAAAATGTTTCAATGTTTTATTTTCCATTTCAGAGTATATCAAATTAATAGCTACAATGTTTCACAATTCACCCCCCCCCCCCCCTAAGATGGCAGCCCCCACAGCCCACTGTCTATTGTCACCCTCCAAGATGG
>JAUZND010057520.1:0-18599 GCA_034780555.1 Coelogynopora nodosa
ATCTTATACATTACGCTTGAGCCAGGCGTCTCTCTCTCTCTCTGATCCTAAGAAGTTCGCTTCTTCTATTATATATCCGTGGAGTTGTCTCCCGTTTATAAGTTTGTGTGCTTGTTTAAAGTGCATTTGCGGTCGGCTTCATATTAAAGTTAGACACAAGGTTCGATTCCTGCTCTGTACTGATGAGGGGCAAAATACCCCGAAACCGGTCTGCAGATGGATTTACCTGGATATCATTGTGTCTATCAATTTAATCTATACTCTATAGTAATTTTATAGTTTTAATAATTTAATAATTAAAAAACAGTTAATTATAAAAACATCAAAAAAAATTCTGAAAAGTTCATAATTAAAAATCCGTGCCATTTTATAATTACTTGTAATGTTAAAACGCTATGTTGTAGGATTAATGTGATGTTAAACAGTTTTAAAAACAAATGTAGATAATAATATAAAATATCAATAAAACAAAATTATTGATGTCTTTAATTCGCCTATAAGAACTGATTCATCCCGTCTGAAAGCTACTTCCCTGATAATAATCAATAATTCTTTGACGACAGCTAATAAATAATATAATCAATATTAATATACATTGGGAGTACATTAATTCCCTAAAGCCATCCTAAACATTTTTCAAACTAAAATAGTCTCAAATTATTCGACTTAGACTAAATAACATATCACATACAAATGTTTCGAACTCACTTTAGTTAGCGTCGGCATGAATTAAAGACGCACACATACAGAACAATTATGATAACAAAGTGGCTAATATAATAAACTGTATTGGTTAGAATTTCATCTTTCATATAATCAAAATCCACAATGAAACCACTACTAAGTAAACGTAAAGAAGAATGAAAGTCTACAAACTCGTTGTCACCCTAGGTCTTCCGAAATACGAGTATAAAATAAGGCAAATCGATAAGTTTACATTATAAGCTATCACATAGTTTAGTTACTATATATACTACTTATTGTCCCTGAATGAGAGTTTATAATGGATATATATTGATAATTACCTTACTATTCACTGGCTACACAATTTTTTTGTATTAACAAGACAAGATGCGAAAGATTATTCTCACATTGTTCTCAATTGGCCACAGGAGCCATGACAACGACATGTCGCGTTTGTCCTTGTTGCAAGTGATAGTGATCTTAACATGTCACGTATCACATAATATTATGTGATATATCAAACATTTGCTAATAGCACTCCAGTCCATACTCGTACTCCACTGTATCATCATCAAAGAACATATTAATTACAATTAATTTTTTAACCTCCTCCACCTGATCTTCATCCTGAATGTCAACTTGCCTGACATGTAGGATATTCCTCCCACAAAAGTCCTACGTCCTAGAATTTTCATAAATTTAAACATAGAAACGTGACTATCCATAATTTATACGCTAAAGCAACTCTAAAAGGTGTTCATTATCTTCTATTATAAAAATATAGTACTTTAGAAATTATTTTTCAATCTATTATTTATTAATAGTTAGGATCCGATTGTTTTAAAAAAAACAATTTGAAAAATGTTCAAATATGTATTTAATTTTTTTTAATGATTCTGCAATAATTCGCCAAAACATGATTTGCCTGTATTTTCAATTAGTCTGCGTCTTAACTTGACATCCACTTATAATATGCCCCTATAGATTTGGTTCATGTATCAATTCAACTAAAGCACAGTAGTCAGTACGTCGTTGTAACCATTAGCCCTGAGTGTCACCTCACAGAGTAACTGTAATACAGGAATTGACGGGTGTCGCGGCAACTACAACAAGAACAAATATACTACACGCCGCGCTGACACTGGAAGAACGCACCATTCTCCGGCCCAGTGGATCGATCTCCCCCGGCAGCAGGATTCCATCGCGCAGCATCATGCTGAGGATGTAGAGCGACTGGGTCCACACGTGGGGCAGCCTGCCAACAGGGATGCGCTCCTGGGAGCCGGGGTCCTCAGCCTCCCGTTCGGTCTTGTCTCGGGGCACTGAGAACGACTCCGGCATCAGCAGACAGTTCGGGTTCTACGGGGAGGGGAGCAACACTGGTTCATGTGCTCTTGTTCATAACAGTTACAGTGGTTTTAACCCGAGGAGACATCCCCAAGGGCGGAGTCAAATTAGTACTCAAGGGGGGAGGGTCAAATTAACTCACCGGTTTTCGTTGTTTGCTAAAATATTTATTAAGGTTATTGCTCAGAAATGTTCAGTACTTTCACTTTCGATTCGATACATTCTCATAGAATATACTACTCAAATGAAGCTAAAAGTAATATTTTAATAATGGCGACATATTTCGAACAAGAATTAATTTTAAATCCAAAAGTAATAGATGGGTATATTACATATGTGTAGCTTTCGTTCCTCTATCTAAAAAGTATTATATAAATGGTGATTTTGTTGTCTTTATGTCAATCTTGTGTATTTTTTATTATATAATTCCTTGTTTTTTGTTTCTGTACTCACCTTTGGCTTGAACATAAACTCTTGTTCGAAACATGTCGCCATAATTAAATGTTACCTCAGAAATGGTTCTTTCCTTTATTTAATTCTGATCAAAAGGTAACATATTGGAAATTTTAAAATTGAAAAAATATATTATATAATAACTAATTTGACGTAATTAATAATAAAAAAAACAGTTTTAAAAAACAAATGTTGCATTGTTTAATTCATCCCTATTTCATTCATTAGAGAACACATTATATATTTAAAATCTAAACAATAACCTATTAAATTTATGTCGAATAGATATGCAAATAATAAATACTGGTGGGTTAATTTGCCACATTGTACGGCTAAATAGACTTCTATAAGCGCCTTGTAATTGTAGGGTTAACATACTCAAATAAACAATTTAAAAACTATCATTCAACACATTTAATATTTATTTTTTATTGTGATTATTGCATGTTTTAAAGAGGAATCATTTTAATTTAATTCTTTTACGTTTTGCAGATTTGACATGTTCCATGAATGGCCTGATAAATCGGTGAAAATATAACTGACCAGTTATATTTAGAATAATATTTAGTGTAGAAATATAGATATGTTTTTAATAGTTATAACATTTGTTGTATATAGTGTGTGGCAAAATGTATAACAGGAATAATATTTCAATCAATATTTTTAATTATAAAAAAATTACTTCTAAAATAACCAAAAATTATTCAAGTTACTTTAATGTGTAAGATAAATATACAAGTCTATAAAATGAAACGCTGAACAAAAACTAAATAAAAAAATGATAATTAGTTAAGTTATAAGAAGTATTAATTATTTTACATTGACCATATACTTGGCTATGGCGTTTAGATTATTTTATTCATGTATACGTTTAGCTCAATTTCGCTGGTAATGCGGTCATTTTCAATGTAGTAAAATAAAACAACTAAATTAGATAAATGAATTAAACTGAGGCAGTCAAATTATCAACTAAGTAGTATTTTAAGAATTTGATCTTAGAACATTGGACTTCGAACTTTACTTTTGGTGGTTTGAATTGTTATTCTTCTAACAAAAGACTGTAGTAAGCATACGTTTAATTTAACATAACTTAAATCTATTCATTCATATAAAAATAACTAAAGCATGTTCCTTTAAATATTTATTTAAAACAGCTAGAATTACACATAATAATTGTTATTATAACAGAAAAATAAGTTCGATAAGCATAACTTCCATTTATAATATTTGGGATAAATTCCGTGAACACAAAATGACTCTTGAAATGACACAAAATGAACCCTTACAGACTCATATTACTCTCTAATTATTATTATTTAAATATATTTTAACTTATTCATAATTTAAACTTATTATTTGAATATTTAATATAAATATCCATATTTAAAAATGAGTCGATAAGTGTATAATACGGAATTTTTCCTAAATTTATATATAAAATGAAGTTACTTATCAGGATTTTTTAAACTTTTATAATATAAATTATGAAACTCCAAAATGCCAACATCATAAACTTAAATACATATTCTATTATGAAATATGTTCACTAGCTACAGCATCAATTATAGCATTAATTGTATATCAAAATATATTAGTACTAACATAACTTCATTTTTGCTTTCTTTAAAAAGACAAGAAACATTAAAACTATTCGACAAAATTATTAAATTAATTCATACTTCAAATTTAATCACATGAAAATTTAACATAAAATATTTTCAAGTTTAACTAAAATTACTTATTTGTTAAATATATCTAATTTTATCAATTATTTTATATGCTAACAATATTTGGATAAAATGCATTTAGTGATTGTTTTTTATAGTCAAATTTGACCCTAAATACATATTTTAAATACCACAAAGTTTAAAAAAACTACTTAGAGAATGTCACATAAATAAATTAATAGTGAAAGTTAACGTTTACTTAATAAATTGTTCAGAAAAACATGTCAACCAAACCACAAAATAAATATAGTTATGTCTATATAATTATATATAAATATATAAATAAATATTTAAATAAATAAGGAAAAGGTCAATATCAATAATGTCAAAGGTCAAGGTTATCTCAAAAGTTACCAACTCTTTGACTGGTCTATCACGACATCATGTATTATGATGAAACAGTGTCAAGAGGTTCAAAGGTTGAAGGATCTCTGGTTAAAACAGTTAGCCATAAATGTTAGCCATTGTAATAAATCATGTCAATACTATTTTTATTATATCTTGCAATGTGGCATTACACCTTTTTGAAGACAATATCGACAACATACTGCGTTGATAAAATTATTGATTAACACTAAAAATCTGACGACAGCTGCTCAGAGAACAACAGTACAATTAGTATCTTAGTAATCGAAATATATTTTCAATACAGTATACTGTGTAATCAATCAATGTTTAACCTAAGAGTTAACTTAATGTTATAATTACCTAACAATAAAATTTTTTATTTTAAAATAAATTGTATTTAAGTGAATTAAATAACATTTAGTACAATATTGTTGAAAATGATTCAATATAAAATAATTTACAAACAAATAATTGGTAATGCTATTTTGGATAAAATCAATTAAAACTATCATTATGCTTTAAATTAATTCAATTGGAGACATTTATGAATGTATATAATATTATAATGGATAATTAAAAACGCAGTAGGATATTGATTATTGCTATGTAATTATTTAAACTTATAGCAACTTGTACAAATACTATTTGAATTCAAACTCTAAGTTTTGCTATCGTTTATCTGCAAATATTATTAATTATATGAAACTACTGAAATAGTCTGTTTAACAGTAATAACAAGTGGTTTTATATTTTATTATTAGAGTGTTATAATCCTTATTTGAATAACTGAACAAACATATAAATATTTTAAAACCAGAATTGTTAGTCAATTTATTTATCAAAAGTTAAATTAAAAATTATTTATAACTGACTTCTCCCATTTTATCAAAATATCCTTTTCGTTAAAAGTAATTCTAACCAACATTACGAATAATGTTTCTCATGGATTTATGAAACTGAATAATTACATAATGATAAAATAATGATCGATAAAAATGTTAAATGTCGGGTATGTCGACCATAATAATATTACAAACACTATGTACAACATGAACTCATATAAGACAAAATCAAATAAATTATTTACTAAATTATTTTCTAGTAAACACGAGGTCAATATATTAACGTTGAATAAATCCACTTCTCTAATGTACTTTGATTAAACAGATAAGAAATGTAAGGTAAGATAGTTAAGTAAACGGTTGTGTCTGACTACAGAGGATATAAGATACAATTAATTTGGTATAGTCAAGATAGTTCGGATTGATAGACCGTCTACGCGCATTTAACACGTGTATACGTAAATAGCGTTGCATTCATACACGACGAGATCGGTAATATATATATATATTACAAACTGTTATTTGAATAAAATAGATGCACTATTCTAAATATATTAATAACATTATTTTGTGTTCAGATATTACTTAGTTAGCATAATTCCGATTTCTTCATTCAGTTAGCACACTGACCTACTTACTTCCATATTCAGTTATAACGACCTACTTACTTCCTCATTCAGTTGGAACACTGACCTACTTACTTCCTCATTCAGTTAGTACACTGACCTACTTACTTCCGCGTTCAGTTAGCACACTGACCTACTTACTTCCTCATTCAGTTTGAACACTGACCTACTTACTTCCTCATTCAGTTGGAACACTGACCTACTTACTTCCTCATTCAGTTTGAACACTGACCTACTTACTTCCGCAATCAGTTAGCACACTGACCTACTTACTTCTGCATTCAGTTAGAACACTCCCGTACTTACTTCCTTATTCATTCACTGACCTCTTTATTGGCCAATGCCTCCAGCTTTGTCATGTAGTTCTGCGCCATTTCCAGATCCCCTCTGAAGTAGGCGTCCAGTACCAGATAGCAGAAGAACATGGGCCATTCGCACTCGATGTTCTCAAACTGGGTCAACTCGAAAGGCTCATAGTGGAGTCGATGAGGGTCCTCGCGCGCCGTGCGGTATCCATCCCGCAGGAACCGTTTGAACCCATAACTGACTCAGACAGAAGAGACAAGGTCAATATTCCAGTAAGATGAAATAAAAATGATAACTTTCAATTTAGTAAATAACAAGTTAATAGCTTATTTATTGATAATATAATGTAAATCTACAACTTAAAGGTCTCTAGTGATGAAACATTTGATTTTTTACATTGTAAAAAATTACCATCACCATTTTTTTAAATAAAACGGAATACAATAAATGTTATCTTATGAAACATTAAGATATACTTCAAAACGACACAGATTATATACTACAGTATTACATCCATTTGATTTTTTTAATTAAATGTTTCATTGACTCGACTGAGTCGACTCTTCAATAGGCTTTTTCATATTTGCCAAATTACGTGACATCAATTTACTTTATTGTTTACTCGAGCATAGTAGGTACGTTTTGGTTACATTTTATAATTTGAAATAAACAATACAAGTATATATTAACCTTTACTGTTTCGTTTCATGAGATTTTGGGGAGGCCGAGTTCCCCCCAATGTTCTGTAATCTTCAGAAATACATCATGCAGCTCAGAACATCACAACATATTTTCTACATAATATAGCGGTAGCTCATTTACCACTATAGTGTATGGTTAGAATTGAGATAATAGCCTCCAATGGTAATGTTGCATTTTAGTGTCTCTTCTAGATATTATATATTTAAAAGTCCATGGTCTATCAGTTATTTCATAACATATTTGCAAAAAACTTCGCCTCAAATTATAATCAAAACAGCTAATAAGTTCAGAGTAGGTCAGAGTATCCACCAACAGCTGCTCACAATATATTTGTGCACAAAAGCACCATTATGTTACGAAAACAATTAGAGCCAACTAACAATCAGGCAAGAAGAATACACAATAAACAATCAAATTAATCCAGATCATTCAATAGAGCTATTCAATCTTTGGATGCCACAAAATGTTCGCTTAGATCTCAGCTCATTAAAAGTAATAGTTAAAGTATAGACCGAATATTACACCACTCACTTTTATGGCATTTACGAGCACTATAACCAAATAAAGTTAATTTCTACAACAATCTCCAATTAATATAACTTTAAAACGATCCACAAAAACCTTTTTGGGTGCAAACGCATGAAAACAGTATCTCAAAGAAAAACATAAACATAAGGATAAAAACAAACTATAATGTTATAAGATTTCGGATAGCTGAGCAAGCGCTATAGGTTGACGAAAATAAATAGCATCTAAAGTTAGAAAAAATACGTAAAACATTTCCAAAAAATTTGACAACGATGCAAACTTGTACGACAGCTGTATGGCTATCTTGGTGACATACTGACATAGAAGAGGCGAAAACCGATTTGATAGCTCACTAGTTTACAACATTTCTAGAAGATGCTGTTCAACCCTGATACGGATCATAAAAATGATTGGAGAGAGAAGGAATACTTATGGGAGATGTGAACGGCGATAACTTTAAATCGTGTATATTGGCTGGCATAGTATGTTATAGAAGTGACTATTTATGCACTTTAGCACAAGACTATTCTGGACGCGTACACAACTGAACCAATACCCACCGATTTAGGATGATGAATAAAGCAGGATAGAATCAACGTGCAATAAAAAGGAAAATGTGGCATACTATAGTAGAAAATGTGTTCCTCCAGGCAAGCATATTAGAATATCATAAATGCATTATTAATTGCATACGAGCAACTACATACTAAAGCTATATTACATATTATTATAAGTAAAGGCTTTTGTTGGTATACTGGACGTTTCTCAAACGGTGATAATTATTTTCATACTTTTCTTATATGGAAATAAAAATACTCGTCCATAATAGATATTCATTAAGATATATTTCACAATGTTGACATAATTATCATAAGACGGAACCTAATGACAGCTCATTTTAAGTAATGTCTAGAGGGGTAATAACCATAAAAAGGTTAAATTTAAAACCATTTTATATTTCTTAACCTGCAATAATCAATTACTTAACCTTAGAACTGCAAAAGAGGATGGTCAAATCGCCTCACATTTTTCAGAATTAAGGATGCTATCTTGCTACGTGATATTATATATACAAGTAGAATTCTCCATGCGGCGCTACGATAATGTGTAGATGAATTTTGATAGGCACGGTAATCAACAGGTAAATCTAACTGCAGACCGATTTCGGTGTATTTGCCCTTCATCAGTACAGAGTAGGAATCGAATATGTAACACAGCGATCTGTGAGCGAACCCACCTACCGCTAGGCCACATCCTCGCAAGTTAGACACTATAGTGGACAGGCGAGGATGTGGCAAATACCCCGAAACCGGTCTGCAGATGGATTTACCTGTTGATTAATGAGACTATCAACAAAATTCATTAAACTGTGTATATATACACAGTTTAATTTGTGATATTTACATTATATTATAATATACACATGTTATCATGACATTTGCTATACTACAAATTATGAAGAATTTTATAATACATAATATTTATTCATTAAATGAGAAAATAATGTTATAATAAGTATTATAATTATTGTAGTGAATATTAACAATTATTTTTATAATTTCAATTTTTTTTTAATATTTTAAAAATCATACTACTTTTATTGTAAAATATAATAAGTAGTAAGATTAGTTTCATCATTCTAACCGATCAATACAAGAGAGTTGAATATTAAAGGAAATATGGCTCGTTGGTCAATTTTATCCCTACTCTTCCTCTTAGTAGTTATTAGGGTATAGAAGTAAGTACCTGGTAGTTCTAGGATTGAATTAAAGATGAAAAAAAGGAAAGGCAAAAAGTTATATTATTGTAAGCAAATTCTCGACTGAGACAATCAAGAGAACATAGGATCCAAATAACCATAAAATATTATGCTTAACTTATGTTATTCCCTATAAGTTATATTTTAATTGGTGGAATAAATTATAAGTTACATCAACTTAAAATGAATAACTTTATATATATATGACGTCTACGAATATGTTATACTCCAATTGATGGCAGGGAGTACTATAATACCCGATTTCAGGGCACGAAGATCAAAACTGTTTAACGCAGAAAAATTTCATAATCTGTGTTGGTCCGAAACAAGACTAAGCGCCGCGCAGAGAAAATAAATTTTAGTTCTCACTAAGCGAGACGCGACGAAATACCATTTGCTATTAAGGCTTTATATAGAGATGTGTCTATCTATATGAACATACCACGCACTATATCTGTTTAACCCATAGAGAACATGGTTATGTTAGAACAACCTATGGTTCAACCACTTCAGCCCGGTTTCACGTATTATAGATTGGGGAGTATGCAGGTAGCTATTGTTTGTTCACGACCAATACAATACAGTCTATGTCACCGAGGTCCCCTCTCTTACTCTTCCCTGTATGTGTAGGAACGTGTGTGTATGAATTTTCTACAATTTTAAAACACGTAAGATGTTGATATCAATATAGTATATTGTGTATTGTAATTACTCATAATCAACCAATTATATTTACAAAATACCTCTAAAATGTTTACTAAAATATATAGAAATGCCCAGAAATAAATGCGCCACAGTTATTTTTTCATAAAATTTATGGAGAGACAAAACAGAATATCGTTAACGTCTATAAAAATGAAGATGCTTCTTTGGCATAATCAAAACTATGCATTTATGGAAATAAACTATTATATTCAGTGATGGTCACATCTTTGTGAGAGTAGCGAGAAAGTAATTGTACATTTTGTAGATTAACATATAATTTTACATAAATATAATATTTATTGAATATAAATTATATAAAACTATAATTAGGCTATAAAATGAACAATTATTTTCCCCTTACTCTAACGAAAGTATAGTTATTACCGAATATTATAGTTTATTTCCATCCGTTAATTTTTTCGCCTATTTTCATCCATAAAATACAAATTCTTAAAAAAGTTGACAACTAATAGAAATATATAGATTATCGATTCAGTTTTTTTTATCAGTAGACAAGACCATCAACACCTCCCCATTCAGTCCGGCCTCTTACCGGCCCTCTAACTTCTCCTGGATGGTGGTCCTAGTGTGCTCAATGAGCTCATCATCATTGACTGCGAAGGCAGGATAGCCAATGATGGAGAGGAGGGCAGCATCGATCTCCTTCGAGTAGGACTCCCTGGGCAGCATAGACTGCAGCACCGCCTGGCACTGCTGGGCCTCGTCAGCCAACACGTGGATCGTGGACTCGGGGCCACCGTGGGCACCGAACAAGTCCAGATCGCTCATCGCTTCTAGCGCCGCCTGTCAGGTCGTCATGGTGATAGATAGACAGTGTCAGTTCCGGATAATTAAAATTATCTTTCCCATTGTCTGGGATTAGTGAGTGGGAATAAAACTTGCTATTAGTATTGGTATGTGGTATAATTTGTGCCTGATTTAGTATAATATAATTTGGTAGTTTCAATTTATAATGTACAACATTGAGCACGGTAAATGGAATTTACTGAAGGGAGGGTTCGCAGTGATACGACAAAGGTAAACTGCATGATTGGACAATGTGGATAGTGGCGGAAAAGATAATAATCTTCATTTAGTAAAATTTTATATGCTCAAAAAACTGTTTAATGGATGAAAAGTTAGTTTTATCTAAATTCATACTAAATTTGTAAGTAAATCGTACACAACTAACAATATAAACTTATTTATTAACATAGAGTTTATGTTAATTATGTTTTCACTGTTTTCATTTAAACATAAAATTATATGTGTAGCTACCTAGACTATAATATAGATTACTAAATTCTAAGACAAACTAAGACTAACATGTTGTTAATTGTTACCAAAAAAAAGTCAAGGGGAAATATGCTGACCTTTGCCATGCCAACGGAACTTGAATTCAGTTCAGGAAAACCATGATTCGTCTTGTCTCCACGTTCCCACACGCCGTAGTCCTAAGGTTACAATGTAACATAACAATTATCATTATGAATAGATCATAAGGAATGAATGAGTCTTGCTAGTGTAGATAAATGACAAAACAAATACTTACTGGTATACGATAGGCAAGTTCAACGTAGAAAACCAAATTCTGGATAAATGCTACTTCCTCTATTGTCCAAATTGTGTAAATACCTGAAATATATAATATACTATGTTAAACTAATCAACAACATTAACGACACATTTTGCTCGCTAACAAGTTGGCATTGTACAATTGTGTCAATCTAAAATTACAATGCAATATATTTAAAGATCATAAAATAATTTGTTAAATTTTATTGATAATTTTGATAAATTTGTACTACTGATCTAACCAGTTTCCTATAAACATACCCGACAAAATTTCACCAAAAAGAGATATTTCACAAACATTCAGATAAATTTTAGATAAAAAATGAATGTAATTTAGACGTTTAAAAAATAAAGGTGGAGTGATACCGACGTGCTAGTGATAAAATAGTCAATCCTTCTTAAATATTTTATTCGAAAAATGTTAGTACAAATGTATATTCTAAATACTGTAATATGACTATCAAATTAATATGCACTATTTTAACTTTCGAATACAGTTCACTGTTTAAGTGATAAAAGTACAAATAAAATGTTTAGATTACTAGCTAAATAAGTAATCATTTCTAAATTTAAAAAAAAGTATAACTATATGCAACAAATTGCACCATATCCAGCTAGTTATAAGCTATATAATCCACATATATTCAAGATAGCAGCTGCACTTTATAAACACTACGCTTTTCATAAAACATTTAAATTGTGTTACATTTGAGTTTTCCTGCCACATTTGGAAAAACGATTATTTACAATAGACACTACAAACTAACAGGTCTATTTAATCTACACAAATTCACAGTTAGGTAATAACATAAATCAAATTTAGTTTTTTGAAAAACCAAAAGCATTTCTTCGGGTGTCCTACCCGAGGCGGTCATCTGAGCGACGGTGAGCAAGAAGATGGCGACAGCGTCAATCTGCAGATGTCCCCAGTCACGATCGCCTACAACCGGCTTACAGTTGACAGAGTTGAATTTGCAGTGGAGGGAGTCGTTGGGGTCCTGACTGTGCTTGAAGCGTTCCACTTTGTCCACTTGTCGCATCAGACAGGTGAGGATGCCGCGCATCAACTTGACGACGCACTGAGATATACAGGACACTTTTATCTACATTTAAAAGACAATTGTGGCCTTAAAATGTCTAAGTTGTGTTCAAATAAGAAAGCATCGGTCACAAACAATGTCACGTGTTACGTTATACAGACAGTATTTTTATAATTACAAAAAGTAAAAATACAAAAATATAAATGATTTTAAGTTTTTTATTTACTAATTTTAACAACTTATTATTATTAATTACTACTAGGATACGGAGAAAACCAACCGCGTAAACCTTTGCACAGAAATGTTTATCGCGATGACAACTAAATAAATACAAAAATGTTAACTGTTTTAATGTTTATGATAATAACAGGAACTTTTTCTTTAATAAACAGTTTAACATCTATATTATATTAAATACGTTTTCTAATTGATTTTTTATTTATATTTAAAGTTTAATTTGTATACATTAATTGCTTTACACATAACTTGCTAAATATGTTACCTTCTCAAGTTCGTACCCTCTTGACCGATCTTCGTCAACATCAGGAACCTTTCGGTAGGCGAGTGACAAACCCCATACCGACAGAACTGCATAAGTGTTGTCTCTAATCCAAGCATGCAGATTAGTATTAGAAGCTGGAATCAAGCCAGTTAGAGTATCCTGTAAGAAAAACCCAAAATCTAATTAAAATATATCTGCACAAAAATTAATTGCTAGTGGTCTTACCTGATTAACAAGGACAGTATCATTTATCAGCGTGTAAAAATGATCTAGTTTCTTTTTATCCATTATAGAGTCATAATTTGATCTGAAAATTACAAGGCAATAATAAATTTAAATAAACAACGATATGTAAAATTAAGTGAGAGATTTTTAATTTATGAATTATGATCAAATATAATTAGTATATTTATATTAATTTTTTACATAAATTAGTATAAAATTGACATTAAAATTATAAAAAGCTTTTTAACAACTAAGTGATTAAGTGAATAAAAATTAGTCAAGCGTCTTAATATTTAAAACTAAATTAAATCTACATCACAATGTCAAATAGTTTAATGAAATAATTATTAAGACTTCAGTTTTATCAAGTAAAATACCATTTTAACACATCACATACTAAAAATTGGAAATAATGGATAATATTTTATGTCTACATTAAAATTTCAAAAGAATAACATTCATTAATATTAAACAATATGACAGTTACAAGCATTTTAAAGAAAATAGTTGTAGATTTTTTTAAATAATAGACAATAAAAAATAGTTTTCAATTTGCATCAGGGACTATAGCACCATTATTGGATATATTAATAGAAGTAATGTATACCCATTATATACTACCTATTTAAATTAATGAATATACAATAAAGTCAGTCATTGTTAGGGATTTTATTGTATTTGTGCATTTTTGTTAATTCTTTTAAATATGTTGTAGCTAACTAATGACATAGTTTATAACTAAAACCGTTTATTTATACTACATATATATGCATACATTTACAGCATTACATAACTATGTAGCATGAGTTTAAACATGAATTATAAACTTCTTATAATGCTTAATACTACTTTTACTCCATTGTTTCCACCATGTAAATTCACACCAGTATTTAAAGCAAGATTATTAAATAAAAAAAAATTAAAACATTTCTATATACAAATATTCACCAAAAAAATATTTCTATGAAAATTTCAATGAAAATCTGTTTGCATCCATAACATTTTGCTTTGAGATTTTCATTAGTTTTTATTAAACTTATTAAATGTTATATACAAACAAAAACAGTATTATTAATAAATGTAAATAATTTGGCCTAAAATATTCTAATTAAATTAATAAATATTAAAATTGTAACATACTAGATCTTATTAAATATTGTATTGTCATTGAATGAAGACTGTACTCAGGCTATACATTCATCATAAATAAATAAAAAGTGAAATGTGTATTCTTTAAATAAGAATAATGACATTTATTTTAAATTTTGTTTTTGTATTACTTGTCTGGTAGCACTTTTTACATCAATTATATTCTTAAAATTTTACTAATTTTAATAAACTAACTACTTTCCATTTAACAATGATGATCTCTAAATCAGCTTAGTTCTATTCTAATAATAGAACCTGAAATTGTTAATTATAAATAATCAATAAATGTCTTGTTATTTTACATAAATAATCTCTTTAATTATTATTAATAAAACACTTGAATCAATTGCAACATTAATATACTTTGTATACTATTACTCCCATTAACTGGGTTTATAACAAATAATGTGAATATTGTATCCGGGACAACCCATAAAGTATATATGCAGTCATTACACCAATTCTGACCTCCCTCAACTAATGGTTTGAGTGTATGGAGCATATTAATTTCATGTTGGCAATTCTGTAATGGAGTTTATATTGCACCTACATTATTGTATACCTGAAAATAATATGTGTTGTATTATTAAATATATTAGGGTGCATTAATAATATAATATGTATATTGTAATGGAAAAAATATGCATTACAAATATCAAATTATATTTTCATTTTCTAATGTTAAATTAAAGTCACAATAATAATAATAATGTTATGTAAAGTATGTAGTTGTCTGGCTTTTAATTAACAGGTAAATGAACAATGTATTATGTAAAAAGTAAAATATGTTCTGAAATTGGATTGCTGACTCCTCAATGATGTCTACTGTTGCATGCAGCATGTTCTCACTCTCAATAATAGTAGAAGTAGTATAGCAAGTCTTGTTTCTTATCATGGCTGCCTTAGAAATCCAATATTGGAGACAAATCAGATACACAATTAAAGTAATAAAATCAGACTATCTGCCAATTACATATCTCCCTTGCTTTTATTAAAGAACTACAACTATCATTTAAAATTAGTTCTAAGAAAAAATCGTCTGCTAATATAGTTTATAAAAATCAATTGAAATTATTAGTTACTATTAAAAAGCAATCTGTTCGAAATTCAAATAATATTGTTGTACTTTATAAACATATGACAAAGCATTAGGTTTGTCTGTAAATCTAGAGAGCATAGAATATACTGAATAAAATACAAACCATAGACTTAGCACAGACATACCTAGTTCTAATGTTTACTCTGATTGTATATATATCAGCTGTATATATGTATATATATATATACATTGAAAAAGACATGGTAACAATTGTCATAATAAGAGCATACATACACTTTTCTGCCTTTACCCCCTCCTTTTGTACACACCTGTACTCTCTTTATCTGCCCCTCTTTTTCCCTTGTCTGTGTATGTACTTTATGGATGGTCCCTATCATGGCATCTCCAACATCCATTTGTGAAACAGCATGAAAAAAATACAAAAAAATTGGAACATGAATTTAACACTATACATGTAGTAAATGATTGTCATGAAATAACTATACCAAATAATAATTTATAAAATTAGTAACTGCAAACTGTACAGACTGAGAGCAGTTTCCTTGATTTTAAAATTATCAAAAATATTTTTGGCTATATTATCTCATACAAAATTTTCTATAAATGCACTTTATTTATTAAAAACCAAGACAGTGAATGCAGTAAGCTGAAATTTTCATTTAAAAAAATTTATATTGAAATTCTCTCATTTTAAAACAAAAAATGAGAAAATGAAGATCTAAAGACAAAAAGTAAGAAATATTTTTTTGTTTTAAGCATTAATGAAAGTTTAATTATTTTAATTCTATTTATCAAATTTTTGACTTTTCCCTGGTGTGTATGAATCCTGCATTTACCTTTTCTTGATATTTCACTTTTAATAATTTAGTTTAATATTACCAGGTATGGTATAATTACTTAAACTTCAAAATTAATATCCTATCCTCGATAAATTTATATTTCTATGTTTTTTATGGAATTATATGCCATTATATTGACCTCACTAAATATAGCAAAAGTTGATAAAATATGATGACAATATAATTTTTAAAATAAAATTTATTTTTATTATAACAAAAATATTTTATATATGGGAAATAAACAGAATAATTTCTAATATTAACCAAATTATTTAAAACATCTTCAATAAATTAAAATATGTATTGATTTATATAAATACATGATTATATCAGATACTTTATTTATACATTTTATAATATGTTAGTGATAAGACATTTATTATTTATAAAAATTATATTGTACAAATAAATTTTAATTTTTTTTAAATCTAATCTTTTATTGTAAATTTTGGATTATTTAGTAATTTTCTAGTTATGTTTTATATATATATATAAAAAAAGTCTACTGCTTATACTATATTACTCTATATTATTATTATAGTTTTTTATGAATAAATATCCAATTAATATTAGTTATAATTTAAATATGATGATGTGGACCATATTAATTAAATAAATTTTAGAAAATAATATACATTTTTATCTTCTCTTTTTTGGAGTCTATGGTTTACAGGTATTAGACAGAAATTACTTATGAAATTAGTAATAACTGATTATATTTAAACATTTAGTTAATTTATACTTATACAAATAATCCAGAATATTAATAGATAAAAATATCAAGAGAATTAAAACAAGATAATGAGTCATTTGTTAATATAATTTAGAAAGTCATTAATATAATTATATAATAAGCTAGTTGACTTATGTAATATATATCTGACAGTGAAGTAATTATTAATTGTAAATAATAAATAAATAACAACTATATAAATCAATATATTTAAAATTATAATAAGAGAACACAGTACTCAATTACTACATTAAAGTAATGTATTATAGGCAATATTTCATATTTAGAACACAAAAAAAGTTTAGACATACTTAAATTTAGAAAATAAAATCTTAAAAAACTGCCTATTCATGGGATCATTTTGTTTCTTAAATAATAAATATTTGACCTTGTGGTATTACTTTGTTCAGCAAAATGTATTTGTTCAGTATTATAATAAATATGTTGTGCTCCAATAGAATGTAAGAAATTTTTTAGAATCATATTTTTACAAAAATGTTTACCAACTCAAAAAAATACTCAGTTTTAATATTTATTAAAATTTGATGAAGTTAAACAAATTGTTTTAATTTTATTTATGTTGTACAACAAAACAATTATTATAAGCTTTGAAATTAGCATGGAACATTGTCAAATGTATTATGTAAAAAATATATATATATTTATAAATTATTAAAAAATATATTATTTGTGGTGATAAATTATTTGATATGCTTATATTAATAACATAATATTAACAATAATTTTATTTATTATACAGACACAAATGTTGTTAAGTTACATATTAATGTATATTTACATTATAATGTAAATAGGTGATTTATTTATATATTAATATATATATAATTCTTCACTAAATTATTGGTCTTCATACAATTAATCAATAATTTAAATTCCATTATAAACATACTACATGCAAAATAGCATTTTATTTATTAAAGCTTCTACATTACATTAAATTAACCATTATTTATAAGCTACATGGAATATATTATAGTATTTTAATTCATAAAGCTTTATTAATTTTACTATTGATATTTTTTACATAATATATTTTGCAACATATCATGCTAATATTAAAGCTTATAATAATTGTTTTTTTAGGAAAAATTAATAAATTAAGAATTTTGTTTACTGCCTCAAATTTTTTTAATAATAATAAAACTAAGCACTTTAAGTTTGAAATATTTTTTATAAAAATCTAATTTTGGAAAAAATTAACACATGTTTATCTGCAGTAATACTAAATTATTGTACATACATTCAAAATTAATAAGAATCATGGTGCCCACCCATTTCCAGTGTTGAAATTCCAGAAATATAAACAAATTCCAGAAATATTTAATGAATTTTTGTTTAAATGGAAACAATTTTTTTTTATAATGGGCTCCTCCACCCCTTTGGAACCATCAACATTTATCCATCCACTATATACATTCAGATAGTGAC
>JAUZND010057531.1:2673-18597 GCA_034780555.1 Coelogynopora nodosa
ACAAGAAGAATACAAGAAGAATACAAGAAGAATACAAGAAGAATACAAGAAGAATACAAGAAGAATACAAGAAGAATACAAGAAGAATTAACGATTAAAGATTAACGATTAAACGATTAAAATTATTTAAGGATTTGTCGATAAAAATAATTATATTTGTTTAATAATAAGTTAAATTTTTGTTTGAATCTGTAATTAATTTAAATTCTTCATTAATTTTTAAATACCGCAATACTTATAATAAAATTCTTTCTGGTCCCATTAGCGTTATTTTTCTAATTTATGTTTGCGGTTTTTGTCAACAAAAGTTGTGTGACATAAAAAACGTTCCCTTAAATTTAATTTCAATTGTGTATTTAAAAAAAATATTAGTCCAATATAACAATAGAGTAATCATAATTTAATCTATTACACATACATATATATATATATAACATACCCACAATATATAGTTTTTCTTTTAGTTTTAGTAATTATTCCAAATAAAAGAAATTGAAGCAGAAACAATGCAGGATTGCTATGGCTAATGATGTAAAAGTTTTTGTTAAAGTTATTGGTAAAGTATTTTAAATGTTATGAATTTTGTAAAATTATTTGATCACTCCGGATTATATATTATATTATATATATATATATATATACCGGGCGATGCATAAATCGTCATCTGTAAATATACGACTTATATTTTGAATACACCTTTAAATGTGAAGGATTCCTTCAACTCTCATTCATATTTTATTTGTAAAAACAGATATAAATTACATTATGGCAAAAGGCGATGCTGAATTTACGATTGCAGATAAATTCTTTCTAGCAAGCAAAGTTGTTCCAAAGCTTGTCAAGTCTTTCAACGACTTTTAATAGTTAAGAAATGGCCACCGAGATCTCCATATTTAACAATACCCGACATCTGGCAATGGAGTCATGTCAGAGACCGAGTTTATGAAATCCCCAAACATTATGCAACGCTCGACAAACTGTACTAGAAGAAGTCATTTCATATGAATTGTCAAACTTAAATCGGAAAGTTGTCCCGAACCGTTATTTATGTTTGCAAAAAAATGGTAAAATCGTGCATATTTCGTTGATGTGGGGTATGGTCTACTGATGAGTCCTAATAAGGACGAAACAGCGCTGTCCAGATCACCCTGCCGATGAGTAGTATGCTTCAGTAGTATATTTGAAAGGTTTTATTTATTGTGACTTTCCTTTTCTAACACTTAAGTACGTTATTGTACTTTTTTCTACTTATTTTGAACAGTTGTTGTGAACCATTCTGTGTTAAATATGTTCTTTCTTTCTTTAATATATCTTCTTGTTAAATATAAACGTTTAATAGATAGGAACGATGACTTATGAATCGCACGGTATATATTTACATATATCATTAAAAATATATTAATTCAAAACAATTATTTATTTAACGATTATTATCACTTTCCTTTAAAATATGTATAGATAAATTTATCAAAATTTACACATACATTTAATATACAAAGGTTAATTGTAAGCGGTGTACTCGCAATCTCTAATTATACACCATGCATGAGACATAGGTAGGCTAAGTGTTAAAATAATAACAAAATATGTGTATTATGCATTGCCGTCAAAATAAATCAAGTTGACATAAGATTGTAACCTTCACATAAATGTGTAAAAACTGGTTTACACAATCATCGGTAATCTTACACTTTCTATAAAACGGATATATGCATAAATATTGTGTTAAAATTTAGATGTACATCCAAATACAACTCACTCAAAGGTCCACACATGGTCCTTTGTGACGTAATTTAAAGTATCGATTTCTGACCCGCAAACCCTTGCTAAAGGTCGACTGAAGCAGTCGGTGACTCTTCGAAAAATATTTCGAACAAAGAAGCCCTCGAAGTCTTGATAAAGTGGAATGAAGCCTTTATTCGCCGCAAGGTCACTCGTCTGGTTGTTCTTCTCCAGGCCATGATTGCGCATAAAATCCCTCACATGGCCAAATACGAACAACAGAATGTAAGACAGATAGACAAATATGATCTGTATAAATGGAGGTTTTCCATATGATTCCAGGGGATTGTCAATCTTCTCCTTCTGTTGATATAAGTTTTAAAATATATTTTATAATATAGCATACATTTTACTATTTCATTATTTGAATATTTACAATTTCGAAAGTAAATCATTTAATATTCAAACTATTTGTTTAATATTCATTTAAATTAATTTAAAAAAATTAAAATTAAATACATACATTATAATAGTCTGTAAACAAAATAAATAGTAACTTGATAATGCAAAGTCTAACGCTGAATTTAATAATTAATCCAGTTTATGGTATTTACTATTTTTTGTTAAGCAAATAATAAGTAACATAATATAGTATATCTGCAAATCCAAGTTATTTATGGTATAGTTATTTAATTAGATGATTTTACATTAAAAATTGCTTTAAACAACTAAATTATAATTGGTATATAAATTAATCATTATTAATTAATGATTATCTATATTTATTTAGTACATATATATACTTATCATTTTATAAAAAATAAAATATTTACAGGAGCATTCGAGTATTACAAGCCCATCATGGGAAGGTGTGGTCTACCATTCGAAAAACTATCATGAAATACTCAAATTAAATTGCATAAATATTGCATTATAATATAGCAGCAGATTTCAAAATGAATAATGCGCAAAGATGGAGAGGTTTGGGGTTTTTATTTAGATATGTATATCAATGCCTCACGGGGTAGATAGAGGAGGGGTTATGCTAGCCAAAAAAACCATTGCTCATTACAGTATAATAATTGTATTCACATACCTTAAGAAAACACTAAACTAGATAAACGACCACTACAGGAAACATGTAACTTATAAAGATTTCAAGAACGCAGGTCAAGTTTTCTAAGTTGTCTAATGAAAAGAGCTAACTAAATAAATGTGATGAAATATTTTATATTCCATTACAATATAAAAATACATAATCTGTTTTAAATTTGTACACAGCTCACTCACCTTTATGTTTCTTTGATGCATTAGACAATAGGTTGATTAAATGGAAGAACGTCAGTTTATTTGCTTCTTTTGAAATTCCCGATTCACAAAATATACTGAAACAGAATATATAGCAACATGACAGTATTCTATTTGATTATTTATATTTCCTCAAAATGGACAAAGTTAGATAGAAAGATCGTGATATCACTAAATATATTACACTAATCAATATGTTTATATCGAAAACTTATTACAAGCAAAGTATTTTTATTCACCATTTGTGAATATTTTACAAAAAATTAACCTTGTTTAACTCTTTAAGAATCTTAAACCTCTAAAGAATGAGGAACTTACTAGGCCTACATCTAACTAAAGTTCAACATAAATAGACCGATAAAAACAATCTGGTGGTTTTGTAAACTGTCAATTGTACTCTTCCATAGAATTATATCTGGATATATTGAAAATATATTTAAAAAATCAAGACAACGGTTAAATGTTTCAGCAGTAGGGCTGTTGATTATTTAATAGTGAATAGTTTGTCATCATTTTCAGTAAAATGTAAATATACGTTTTTTGCTAAACGGAAATGTTTGCAGTATAGTCTAAATATATACAAAACATATCTTTATATAATAATGTAGAACTTTTAAATTGAATGTAAAAAAAGAATTTTTAGACATCCAAGGTAGATATCATATGATTATGTACAAACTTTAAATCATTAGATTAATTGTAATTATATGAAATAATAATTAGCAATTATGTATGGAAATTTGTAAAAAATAAAATGTATTGTTCAACTGATTCAGTTACTCAGTTAATTCAATAACGTTAATAACAATCATAGTGAGAGCAGTAGCAGTACATTATTGACTCAGTGGAGTTTAGTGTGAATGGAAGACAGTTGAAATGCAATGCACATTATCAATTTGTTTAATTAAGCTTAGATAACTGTTCTTTTCCCTTAAAGTTGTCAAAATTTACCTAACATTTTAAAAATGATGAGGTAAAAATTTAAATTCCCTGGAATTTCTTTATAAAATAAAAATTCTCTTTAGAATTCAAATTTCTCTTTAGAATAAAATTTCTCTAAGAATGCCTTCTACATTCGGCATCTGACACTGGTATGCATGTACATATGTGTTTAATGTTGGAACCTGTGTAAAAAAAGGATGTGTTATAGCCCTTACTCTTTCCCCTAATTTTATCACAACAATACCCTAACTTGTAGATGGCAATCTTCTAACTGGAACTAAGATTGTGTATAAGACTGATGTGAGCAGATTGTAATAACAAATAAAAACCCACAATGGCCTCAACTAAAAAGTTTCAGTAAGCAGACAATAATTAAGTTTCTCTGTCCATTCCATGGTGGACCTCAAATCGATCCTGAATGTTTTAGACAATGCAAGTTTTGTTTACAAAACCGTGATTATTAAACCTTTTCTCTGTGGATCTAAATCTTGGACAATGTACAATAGAAATATTAAAACTTTAAAATCCACAATGAGGAGGGGCATCATCTTTTTGGAAGTAGACATCTCTTGTTTTGTAGTCATGCCAAAAATTATTTCTAAGTAGTTTTTTTTATGTTACTGTACTACTGAAGAAAATAAGGTCTATGGTGCTATGTGAAAATATGCCTGCCAGAGAGTCAAACAAGGCATGCTAACTTCTTATTACTACACAATTATGTCTAATAATATGGCCATTTAGATTAAGATAAGGTCATATGACCACCAAATTGGTATTATCTTCAGCTACTCTAGCCAGGAATGTTTCTGCAAACTGCAAATGCCTGTTTTGGTCTATATCATGAAGGCATTACACTAGGTGAGAAATAAAGGGCTCGATTCCAGACACTTGTGAGACTGATATTAAGATGTTTAAGGACTGTGCATCAAACTTGCAAAACAATTGTTGCCTTTTTTATCATTTTAAAAAAAATAGGTCTGTCTGTCCTTGGTGCATTGATACTGAATGTTTCTTCAAATCTTCTGACTAAATTTGTAATTTTTTAAATAGGATGATGCAGTGCAATTGGAATCTTTCTGTTAAAAGGCATAATACTTCTGAAGTCATTTTCTTTACTTATATAATAACAATTTATTGTTGTTATTCACCATTCTCTTGTTAGATGGAAAAGTATTATTGTTTTGTAAATTAAATATAAATTAGATAAACAATGTGTGCAGATTCATAGATATAAAATTAAATTAGTATTAATGCTGCAATTGACAAGATAAATCTATTTATTGAGAAATCATGTAATAATGAAATAATGTAAAATGCAAATTATAAAATAAGCAGGTGAATACAGTTTAGCAGAATATTGTTTGTATATAATGCTATAAGTGTAGAAAATGGTATAGTAAAATCAATTAATATATAGAATCAATACATGTTTCATGAATGGATGTTATAAGCATACAAGTAGGATTATATGGAAAATTATTAAGCATATATTAGGGGTACATTTTTATATATAACAAAAGTAAAAATAAAAGTTATATGAAATAGAAAAATGTATGAAATTATAATATTAAATCATGGAATGTTTCATGTGAGTGTCAGCTGAGTTCATGTGTTTTTTCGTGTTGATGTTACAGCCTGGATTTTATGTTGCCTAAGTTTGATATCTCATGCACATAGGCAGGTTGCACCATTCTGTTGTAAACCTTATATTCGGCTTCATGGATGTAACTTTATGATAATTATGTAGTAAATACAGTTGTACCAATGTGTAGTAAGTACTGAGATGGGAAACACCACACACATATTGAATCTATTAATAGGAACCATTGATTTTTTTAGCTATCTGTATTCTGATTTGTTTACTAAGGGCTCAAGGTTTTGTAGTAACTTAATTTACTTCCAGTTGCTCCAATTTAACATAAATGAATATTGTAGTAACTTTACAATCTTATTTCAATCTCTCCAGCTATAATTTACAAGCTGAGGGCTGTAGTAAAGTGAAATATGAGCATATAAATAATTTAAAAATGGACAATTATTAAAAATATATATTATTTATGAAATAAATAAAAAGCCCACTACCCAGAAAATAATATGTAATTGCAAAATTTTTATTAATTCAAGTTCTCCAGAAGTGCAACTTTTAATGGCTCTACACTTTTATACCACAGACAACTTCCAAAACACAACTGTTTCTAATCTCACTTTGAAACAAATAATTACTAACTGTACAATAATGTCATTGCATCCCATGCCTTAGCTTTTAAATTATGTACATAAGCATCCATTTTTCTAATACTTCAGTTTGTATTTCTCTTTTATTAACTCTAATAAAATATTTTTTTTCTAATGATAACAATTATTTTGATATTTTACATTAGCGATTCCCACACAACTTAAGAAAATTGAATGCCAAAAATCCAGTCAACACAGATGAAATAACCTAAATATGGCATGATATAAATGATACATGGAATAGGGAATCCAACAAGACACTCCCTCACAGTTAATGTAAACATATTGGTTTAATAAGATAGCTAGGTCAAGGAAATATAGTAACTACAGGCCCATAGCAATACCTTTTTCATTGAAGGGCTCACTTTTATAAAAGACAAGTTATTACCAAAATTATAAATATGCTCCCAAAAAGTTAATTTAGTCTAGGTATACATGAAAACACATTTATTTTGACTAAAATATATTTTGCAAAAGTAGATAGATTTTAGAAAGGTAAACAGGAAATAGTGAAAATATGTTATTTGTAATAATAGAATAAAGCTGAGCCTCAGTTGTAAACTACATTAAAAAAATATTGGGGGGGCCACAGCCCCCCTGTTTCTATGGGCCTGAACTAATACAAAACTTGTGCAACCCAATGTTTTGACAGAACTTTGTTTTGTCACAGATACAACACATATAGTAAGTTACTACACAATGGTGCAACTGGGCCATAATCTTACCCTAAAATCATATAGTTTGTTGCACAACATAAATATTTAAAATGTATCTTAAAGAAGGAGTTTTAATTCAATAAATATTTCTACTGGTAGCTTCACCCCCAGATCTCCTTTTTTTCTACTTTATTTTCTACTTTTTGTTTTATTCTGTTAATACATTGTGCATCCAGAATAAAGGGCTTGTAGGACTCAAAGAAAAAAAAGGTTTTAGTCTTTGACATACCTATGCTAATTCTATAAAATTACCTTTAGCACAGAGAATAAATGGAATGTATGCATACTTGGGTTGAGACTTAATTCTTGAGAATAATCTGGAAGATAAAACAAGAGGAGATTTAACCTATTTCAAGGTTCAAGGTCATCAATGCAAATGTAGCCAAGATAAACTAACAAGATAAATATAAAGGCCTTTAAATGTTTAAATTAGCTAAGAAAAACAAGTTAAGGGATTTTTAAATATCAATAAAAATGGTTCAATGAAAAAGTAATAATGGTTATATATACATTTAAAATAATTCTGAAATGAATTATAACAGATTTTTATTAATCAAATTATTTTTTTCAAGCAGTGGTTATTAATGATATATATTATTAAATAAGAAATATATAATAAACTTATAACAAATATTTGTATTTATTAAAATTAATTATAATATACTATATAAAAATATATATGTTAATATAATTTTATAACATTTAATGTTCTTTAAACTGCTATTATATGTGGGCCCATGCCAAACAGCAGAATAAATGTACTTATTTTATGGAGTTTACATGGTGATAAAAGTTTGGTAATAATGCTCTCTAAAATTTGTAATTGATTTGCAATGGGCTTATCCTAATTACTGTAATGTAAATTTTACTTATTTTTTGTACCTGTTTCTATTTCTTAATCCTATTTATCAACAATTATAATATTATTAATAAATTAGTATATTATTGTATAATTCTGTACAAATGTTTATTATTAATTTTGGTGGGTTTGGTATGCTGAAAAGTAGTAAAATATTTGTCTTATTTATCTGATTCTTGATTTAAGTAAAAAATGTGTCTGTGCCTGTGCATATTGCTGGTTGATGTTTGGTTATAAATAAGGGTCCATGGTATGGGTGTTTATGGATAGAACTATTATTTAATTCCAGAAAGGTGATCTCTTTCTCTTATAGGGAGTTAATAATATATAGTAAAGTTGTCTAACTTTAACAAAGTGAAACAATATTATCTGTCCTAGTGTACAATGACAAGGACATATTATTTAAAAATGTATTTTTCTTAAACCTATCAACTTCTGTTAAATATATACTATTAATGTGCTAAAATAGTAACAAATATAGGAATATACATATGTGATTGTTCAAATATTATAGAAGAACTATAAATTTTTAATAAAAACTTGTTTTCAGAGTAATTGTTTACAAATTTAAATTGTTTATCTAGCAATAATGTTAAATATAAAATATTGGTTCATTAAAATAATTGTTTTAATGAATTTTTATAAGTAATTCCTAATACTAATAGTATATTTCGTTAATAAAAATAATTTTTATGTAAATGGAGTATATGTTGGTAATAACTTTTTGATAATGATGCTTTCTAAATTTTTTAATTGATGTGTAACAGGATTATCCTGATTCCTGTAATGTAAATTTTACTTCCTTTTTATATACCTGTCTCTGACTCTGTTTCCTAATCCTGTTTTACAACAATGAATTTTATTCTATAATTCTGTATAAATGTATATTATTAATTTTGGTGAGTTTGGTATACTGAATAAGTGTCAAAATATTTTTCTTAATGCCTCTGGATTTAAGTCATAAGTTATAACTGTGTTTGTGCATGTTGCTGCAGATTGAAGTTTGTTTTGGACATGGTGTAGGTGTTTATGGATAGAACTATTATTTATTTCATAAAGGTGATCTCTTGCTTTTATAGGGAGTTATTATATTGTAATAATAATATATAGTAATATTGTCTCACTTTAACAAAATGAGACAACATTGTCTGCCCTAGTTTAGTGTACAATGACAAGGTCCAGGACACAACATTTAAAAATGTATTTTTCTTGAACCTATAAACATCTGTTAAATATATACTATCAATGTGCTAAAATAGTAACAAATACAGGAATATACATACGTGATTGTTCAAATATTATAGAAGAACTATAAATTTTTAATAGAAACTTGCTTTCGGAGTAATTGTTTACAGATTTAAAATGTTTATATAGCAACAACGTTAAATATAAAAGATTGTTTCATTAAAACAATTGTTTTAACGAATCTTTAAAAGTAAATGCTAACAGTATATTTAGTTATATTGTAAATAATGTTTCAATTCATTTTATTGTTTAAATATGAAAAAATTTGCCATACTGGCCATTGCACGTTAATTTCTATTTTAAAGATTAATTTAACAAATATTACAATACGAACAATAACATATATATAATGTACGTGTCAAAAAAGATACATTACTTACAAAACTGTGAATTATTAATGATAAAAGGACCAGGGAAGAAGGGGCTAATAGAATGATTGGTTCATAAGAATTTTATAGCTAATTGCTTGTTTATTTAGCAGGAATTGGAACTGAACAAGTGAGGGACTGAACAATTTTTATCGAACATAACATTTATTTCCCCTAACAAAAGATATATATTTATTTGATAGGGGCTGTTCTGAAATGATGTCACGCTTTTCAAAGTATTTTTGTCCCCCTCCCCCTTAATACACTTCGTCACAAATTTAGAGACTCCCCTATAAAATTATTTCGCATTTTGACAACCCCCCTCAGTTTGAAAATAAAATATTGTACTATTAAATGATTTTATAACCGAATATTAGCTGGTATGAATAAAAATAAGACATGACTTGTCTTACAAATTATAAGATATGTCTTACACTTATATGAATAAAAATTCTTTGACTTATGTCCTACTGTAACTTCAATGACTTAAGACATCATAATTCGTCTTAAAACAATATGAATAAAACAATAAAAAAGACACGTCTTATATAAATTAATAAGTCATCAAAGAACCAAACTTAACATTTCCTGCTAGAACAGTTATTTATGTTGTCCGAAGACAAATACCATATAATTGTAAGGAATTATATCGATTGGAGCCTGAAAACATTGATATACTTTCAGAGTACTTCTTTCCCAATGCCAATGAAACAATTTGAGGAGGTGCATGGACAGGTAAACAAAGATTGTGCATTACATTTTTATTATTTATTATTTTTATTTTTTTGCGCAACACATTTTTAAAAGTATTTTTGGGGGGGAAGGGGGGGTGGGTGAGATTTTAATAGTCGTCAATATATTAAGATACTGCATATTGAAAGTTACATTAAAGAAATATACTATTTATAGTAAAAATATAATATTTGAAATTAATTAAGTATTTATTGTTACCAATTTAATTATGTTAGCATTTAATTGATATGTATATAAAATTGACGATCATAGGCGCATGATTCCATAATTATAGGTAGGTTCATACATAAGTTATACCTACAAATTATTTAACATAACAAACAATTGATATGTCAAATATATCAGTGTTTGTGACATAGGTTTATGGTATAATATGTATATTATTACACATTTTTCTATATTATGGTATCAACATTTACAGTTTTCGGTTCATTGCATATTTGCAATTCCTTGTAATTGTTTCGTAGAATTTCATTTTGCTTCTCTATTTTAAGAAGCTCTATTTTCTTCTTCTTCAATGCAAGAAGATCTCCATGATATAAGCTCGTCTCTTTCTTGGTTGAAGATGATTTTTTTTACCAATTTTGAAGTAGATGTACAAGTAGTATGTAGCTAGTATGTATGTAGGTAGTATGTAGATAAAGACGACCAATTTTGAGTAAGAAATATTTTTGTTTTTTTTCACATGAATTTCTGGAAGATCTATGTTTGATGTTCTCTTTGTAATATGTGGACTTGAATTATCTGTATGTAGTTTTGAATCTGTTCGCATTGCATTTTCAGAAGCAGGTGTCTTTTGCTTTGCAATTCCACAACTAAGTGCACCGGGGACTTTTGAAAATATAGGATTTTCTTTTTCTTCCATTAAAGACAATAAATTATTTTCTATAGAAGTCAGTTTTATTGGGAACTTTCCGGTAGCCTTTTTGTCTACTTTTTTCTTCAATTGGTATTTGATATTTCTTATTTTTTTACTAGACTAATAGCTAATGTCTCCAATTTTCGGCCATTTTAATTTAATATTCTCTTAAAAAGTCCGCCGCAAGCTCTATTTTTTTGCCGCTATTTATTGGGTTTATTCGTTTTATCTAGAACTACTTTGTGTTTAGATAATAAATTTAAAAAATCATTTTCAAAATCTAATTCCATTGTTTTTTTAGAATCGTCTTCAAAATTGTAAACAGCGATGTCCATTTGAGAAGCCATGATAAAAATTGAATTATATTTGTAATAAAAAATGTATGATGTGACCATAGAGATCTGATAGAATGAATCAATAATTCATTCAACAACTCTAGAGAAGCCATTTAAATTAAAATCGAAGATACAGAGTGTGCATACTATAATGAAGAAATAAATTTCGTTCCTAACTGTAAATCGATTTGATTTTTTCCAATAGCCTATCCTTTACTAGTTAAATTTTCTCATTTTTATTTTTTGTTAAATAATTGATTTTACTTTAATAATAAGCTATATATTGTTAAAAATAAGAAATACGGATCACAACATCAATGTGAATATAAATGTATTGGTTTTATTAAACAATAAATAATGTGGAAGCGAGGAGGAGTCTCTAAAAATACCAAATTAAAGAATTTACTGATATATTTAAGTACTTATATTTGTACTATTCTTGCTATTCTTTAGACTATTTTATATTATCATGTTTGTATTAATATACGATGATAATAGAAATTATTTAATATAAATTTAGTCTAAAATTTGAGGTGTAATATTGTAAACTAAAACCACACTTAAACATGCTAACTTTTAAACCTAAAAGCAACCAGGGGAAATTAATCAAACTGATACATCGGTATTCGATAGTTTACTAAGATATCACAATTATGGACCTGACACAGTTGTAAGACTAAGTCATTTTTTATTCATATGATTTAAAAACATGCCTTTGTCTTATAAGCCTGTCTTACAATCAGTGTCTTAGTCTTGTAAGACCGTCTTATTAAGACGTGACTTATGATTCCGATCCTTGATGATAACGACGGTGAAAATAAGATGCATCATACAATATTTTTATAAATGTTAGGTAATCACTTATTGCTGCTGTAATTTTACTTTAACATTATAAAATAATATTATTATATTTGTAATGTAAATGTTACTATAATAGTTAAAAAGTAGACACATTGGTGATTTAAGTTTAAAGGAGTACTGAGATGACAGCGCACTTATAATTTACATGAAATAATTATGAGGCCACTAAGTTATTTATCTGTTTAGAGTATTTTAATTATTTGTTGTTTATTGATAACTCTTTTCATTTATAAAACGAAGTAAAGATCTTGAACTATACTAGGGTTTTATACATATTTTATACATGTTAATATTATTGTATACAGTACAACTTCTATGGATACTGCACTCTACGATTGAAAAATTTAAAAGTTAAAATGTTTACCTATAGTTTCAAATAATTTGTTTCTGAATTATTGTAAAGAGATACATTTAAATTATATTATGACTTTTAATTTGTTATTATATATTAGCTACCTATTAGCTAACATATGTTTAGAATTCCATCTGCACAAACATTATTTTCATGTAAATTTAATTTAAATAAAATTTTAAAAAAACGATTCTCTTGTTTTAGTCGTTTTTGATTTAATGTGAATAATATGTATCTTATTGATTATCTTGATTAATATATATCTTAAGATTTATTAAGCTAGTAGTCAAGCTAGTAGTACAAGCTAGTAGTCAAGCTATAGGTAGATCAATTATTAAAAAGGGATAAACATCAGTATTCAAACTAAGTGTCACTTTATAGTCCACATTTTTGTCAAATATTATTTCTAAATACCGCAAGTTTTTAATAAATAAAAATAGGTTTATGTTTAATATCATATTGATGCGAAATAATGTAGTCGAGTGAAAAAAAATATATAAATATGCCACATGTGTCAGAAAAATTTTATTAACTCACATACAATTGAAATTTTTTTAATTATGCTTAAAATATTTGTTTAAAAATCACAATTTTTATTATACTAAAATATTCGATAATCGAACAAAATTTTTGAATGTGTCATCTTTTTATGAGACTATGACGTAATAAAATATCAATTAAAAAATAATTAAACAATCATGTCGATTAACGAATATTTTATTATAATAAAACTAGTGGTATTTAAAAATTATATTTGACAAAATAGTGGACTATAAAGGGACACTTGGTTTGGATTTTCTAGGTTCATTGGATTCCGTAATTTCAAATATAATATATATAGTATGTATATGTATAGTGATATTGATAGGTGACAAAGCACAAATAGCATCTTCCATCTTAACAATAGGCAATTAATCCGTCTCCAAATGATAACAAAATATATATTTTAATGCATACCTATTTATATATTTTAAAACTTTGTATAAATTACTACGAAATTATTATTTGTTACTTAATGTACTATTAATGTTAGACGAAAATTAAATTTTAACAATATTTGTATTAGAGATTTTTGGTGTTTAATTTGTGAACAATTAATATGACTCTTATATAAGTCAAACTAATCATGCACATAAAGCCACTATTAAAAAAACAATATAAATTTACCCATTGTTAACAAATGTTATATTTATATCGATTCCATTAATTATAACCAAAATTGCATTTGACTATTTTTACCAAAAAATTGTCTATAAAACTTCACTGACAGCACCTTTGTTTGAAAAACCTAAATAAAACACATTTATTGTGTATTTTGTAAGAAAACAATAGTGTAACGATTTTGTCAGCTACTCTTGAAGCGTTAAATGAATTGTTCAGTTTATTATATATTTTTTCAAAGCATTTCCTTTCATCTATTTTGAATTTATATTTAGTTTTTTGTGTATGTAAAAACTGTATAAAAAAAATATTATATTTAATTAAATTTTGAAGTATTTAAACGTACATTTTTTATTATATATTTGTTTTTATATAATAGCAAAAACCATCTTTTTGAAAAGTCTTTAAACGGAATTATTAAAAAAATTAATTTTAATGTCGGTGTTTCAATTAAATATAATAAACCGATGTAAGTATAAATTTAAAACCGCTGTTTCAATGATATGTACTACATACACTTATGTATAAATATACATTTAAAATCGCTGCATTAAAGTTTGTGCATTTTTTTCTCTACTTTTCGAAGGAGTATACATTAGAAGAGAAAGTTTATATGGTATCCTGGGCAATTGTTCATGAAAGTAACGAGTAAAGTCGACGATTATTTTAGGAAAGGTTCAATAAGGAAGGGCCAAACCGATTAACCATTCTTTATTGGAAGAAAAAGGCTGTTGGAGACGGGCAGCCTGGTAAAAGATATGCCCAGATCAGGACGGCCAAGTACGGAGAAAAATTGCCATTGACGTTCGTACCTCAGAAACATTAATGAGGCGAATATTGAAAGCAGAAAATTATCACCCATACAAACCTATTTACTACCAAAAGTTGTACTGAGGAAATGACTGTCAAGTTTCATAATGATCCAGCTTGGTTACTGAAGATTCATTTCTCTGATGAGTGTGTTTTTCATTTGAACAGATAGCGTGAATAAACACAATGTTCATTATTGGTGTGCCGATAACCCAAACATTGGAGTTCAACTACTCGAAATGACTTCTTCACTCACAGTTTGGGCGTGTATTGGTTTCTCAGGTCTTGTTTCTTATGATATTTTGAGGGAGACCATGTCGAGAGATAATATATTCAAACATTAAACGAAAAGGTAGTGCCAGAATTCTCCCGTCCAGGTGCTGGTCAAACATGGTTCTTCCAAAAGGATGGAACGCCACCACATTATTGCATCGCTGCTCGCCAAATTCTCGAATAACAACTTCATGGGTGGTGGATAGATCGCAGTGGTTCTATTGAGTGGCCAGCGAGGTCGCCGGACCTCACTGCTTGCGATTACTACTGGTTGTGGTCGTATTTGCGAGCAAAGGTGTACTCAACACCGGGATACATTTATCCAAATATTAATGCTCTTGGTGGTATTAAGGCTTGTTTAGATATGTTTAGATATGTTTATATATGTTTATTTATGTTTTATAAATATATGTTTATATATGCTTATATGTGTTTCTAAATAAAATAATGTCTGTATTATAATTCCGTTTAAAGACTTTTGACGCACCCTGTATTTGATTATTCATTTATTTGATCCTTAATTTTTTTTTATTTTTGGTTAACAATGAAAGCAGTCAACGATTTCTTATAAAATAATGCTATTACAAGTGATAAAGTTATACAAGGGTAGGCTAGTCCTGCAAAAAAGAGAGCTGCTCAAGCCTATAATGGAAGCATCAAAAAGCTGAATCATTGGTGGTTAATTATTTACTAATTTATTCAAATTCAATTCTGCCAAGGCGATTATTCTGACATTTTCAGTAGCTGCCTAATTCTTAATACACTTTTAATATACTAGAGAAGTTGATGAAGTAATACATATATAATCGAAACGATCTAAAAGTGACCTTTTTTATTTATTTTTATAATTTTGTCTTTATCAAAGAGTAAATCTTATTATTTTGAACATAAATCTTATAATTCCTATTGTTTAAGATAGTTTAAAAATGTATCTGAATCAACTGAACCATTCTGAATCAAAACTATTGTCAACTACATACATTCTGATTGAATGTAATTATTGATTATAATTTATGAAGATTAATATAAAGCTTTTATTGGTGGTTATATATGGCGGACCAGAGGGTTCAGTGTGGAAATCTCTAAGATTTCCAATTTAAATGAGGTTTACCTGGTAAATCTCTA
>JAUZND010057542.1:0-18593 GCA_034780555.1 Coelogynopora nodosa
AAAAAACGTATCGCGTATCGCTGCGTATTCAGGGGGAGGGGGGGTCTTAAGAAACGATTGCATGCGTATCGAAGGGGTTTTCGAATTTATCGAATTTATGTATGGCCCCATAGTCTCAAAGTGAATAGAATTATAAAAAAACTTATTTGAAAGTATGCAATATAGAAATTACAGGGAAACCGGATGAACACATTTTTTAATAATTTGAAAGAATCAGTCAGTTTCAATGGTATACCGATAAAGATAACTTACATTATAAGTGACCAAATGAAAAGAATAAATACATGATATACTGACATGGTGCCATAAATCGAACAATTGCAACAAGATTAACACATTATTGTAAAATAGAAAAAGTTGGTCGAAATATCTCATAGCTGACGATACAATTCTAGTTTGGACTTCGTTTGTAGATCACTTTAGATCATGAAGTGGCAGTGACGTCATCTTTGAAGACATCTATATAGAACAACATCAACACAATAAAGGACACATTACATATAGTTCAATCACACAATTCAAATTACAAATAGTAACATGATTTACATTAGTGATTATTTATAATGAAAAGTAGCTATCAATGTTGTACGATCATTTTCAGTTGCTTGTTCTCAACTTTCAGCAAACACTACTTTGGAACTTTATTGAAATTATTGTGGGGCGCTTCCTACGTTACACTGGGTGCTTGCTTCTAATAGAAAATGATGACTAAAAAAACTAAAAAATTGTAAAGAACAGAAATAAAGTTATATTTTCATCAATATTTCCACCTATTTTTGCTATTTCCACTATTCGTAATGCTAAGATTTTAGCTACATCAAAAATCAGAGGAATTCAATAAGCTACAAAATTAACTGGTTGCTGTGGCTACGTGATCAACACATTAGCACAGCGCTCAATATTTTGAGAACTAACTGTCTAAATATTTGAATAACTAGATACTTGAAGAATTAACCATTTAATAATATTAATAATTTTATTAGTAGAATATATGATTATATGAACAGGTTATAACGAAATGTGACAAAGCTAGTAACCTTTTATAGTGTTACCATTAATTTAATTTTAGCTGTATAACAAAAAAATAAATATAACAAAAATTATATGTTTAAAATTATAATGGGGTATTTTATTGTAAAAGATTTTTGTGAGAGTACAATTAGATCATATTTTTTAAATGAACCCCCCTGTCTCCTGTTCATCCCCTATCATAATATTTAATTATATATTTTTGCAAATTACGAGACCCAAAATAATTTCAAAAAATTCGCGGATCCCTCGTAAGATTCTCATCCCTGAACTACTAACATTACAGTCACGTATTTTAGTAATAACGACTGGAACAAGGAATTTTGGGACATTATTAACGGGATGTGTGAAACACGAAAGTGTAGAATTGAAAAAATTATTAATTACAACAATTTACTCTTTAATATACTCCGCAAATTAGGTCTCACACAAATTTTATTACACAGTGATGTAAACATTATGAAAAGAAGGATTTTTTAACGATATAATATTGTAATATATTAACTTTTAAAAAACTAAAAAAGTTGCCCTTAACTCAGACACCATAATAGAGTTCACAATGATACAGAAAACATATAAAGAAAAGTAGGAACAATAGAGAAACTCACTACCATATCAACCATACTGGGTTCATATCAACTATACTGGGTTCATAGCAACTATACTAGGTTCATATCTATGATATAAGTTTCTTATCTATGATATTGGTTTCATATCTTCCGTTTTGGTTTCATATCTACGATATTAATTTCATATCTATGATTTTGGTTTTTTATCTACGATATTGGTTTCATATCTACGGTTTTGGTTTCATATCTACGATATTAGTTTCATATCTACGATATTAGTTTCATATCTACTGTTTTGGTTTCATATCTACTGTTTTGGTTTCATATCCACGATATAGGTTTCATATCCACGATATAGGTTTCATATCCACGATATAGGTTTCATATCTACGATATAGGTTTCATATCTACGGTTTTGGTTTCATATCTACGGTTTTGGTTTTATATTCGTTTCATATCTACGATATTTACGATAAAAATTTGAACTCGTTTGTGGTTTTTAATATTTGAGATTGTCGTCAATCTTTTCAAAATATTTATTTAGTTAATTGCCGTTCTTATTATGAAATATTCCGTTCTTATGAAAGTGATTCATTTGTGATCCATAATTTATTTAAAATAGTAAATGAATACATCACCATAAAACAAATTTTAAAAAAAATAATCATAAATTATCAAGTCGACAGTCAAATAAGTTTAATTTTTTTTATAAATCCCACCAAATATTTTTTTAATTATTATTTACTTTTACATTGTACAAAACTTGTCTGTGTACAATATATGGATAACTGATTTTCCAGTTGAAATACTTCTCTGAATTTGTTATAGATAATATTTGACTCAAAAAGCACGAAAAATTACAGAAATTGATTGAACACGTCTGACCGGTATTTAGCTCCAATCTGATCTTGAATTACATCAGGATCACAACCTCAACTTTGGACTGATCCATAATTTACGCAAACATACTATGTTACTATAATTATTTTAAATATGTGAAGGTCCAAAATGAAAACCAATTAATCAGGAAAATATTCTTAAAGTTATTTCCCTAAAAGAGATTTTCAAATTCTCCTAACTTGTGTATTCTAAGTATTAAAGATTTTAATTGGAAAAGATCTCATTTAATACATTATTCTACAAAATAAAATAAGGTGCTGCATGACCGTCAATCACGACATTGTGTTATCGGACATAATAGACACGGAGGTTACACCGAACAATACCAAGAATGAATTCTTACAATACCTCCAGTGTACATGTCTTGGACAGCTTCCATCGTGGATTCTTCTTCGCAGTCCTGACACTGATCTTCAGTGTAGAAGATGGCGTGGCCTATAGTGACAAGGGATCAGTAAACACATGTTTCATTGAAATATAATTGTCAGAGCACCACAAGCTTGAAACACAGAGGGTAACAATTTAACAGAATTATTTTATTTAAAAGTATGTTTCATTTCAACTCGCAATCATTTTTACTTAAATGAGGCTTTCTCATAATAAGGCTTGTTTGTGCGTTTAAGTTGGAACTTGAACATTTAATATTATTCTCGTGTATTTAAGGATACCGCATCTGATCTATTTTCGGTATAAAATATAAAAATTATATAACTTTATATTGATTACAATGCGGGTTATTATTTCACATATTTTAGTATTAGTTAAGAGTGCACGTCGTAGGTCATAGCATGATATATATTATTTAAATCATAATACATTTTCTTAACCCTTCGTACGTGGAGGGTATTCCAATTTTATTTTTCAAAGATCGAACTATAAAACGTATGACTCTGCTTTTTTTAGTCAGTGGCTAAAATATTTTTATCTAACTAAAAAATATAATAAATATAATTTCTAATATTTTTACGTACCAGAAAAAATTGTGTTATTATTGATCCATTTTATACCCCTCCTGGTTTTTTTTAATACTTGCGGATGATATTAGGAGCTGAAACTTGCAACATTAATAGAAAAAATAAGTTTATCGTAAATTATATATATTTAACTTGAATAATATTTTTTAAATTAAAATAACCAGCAATTTAAAATAATACTCAAATAACATTTATACTACTTATAGTTTATTTGTAAAAGTAGTATAATTATAAAAATATATCAGCAAATATAGATCTTGTGATCTGGAATCAGATGCAATATGAATCAAGTCAATTGGTTGCATTGAACAAAAGTTATAGCATTTACTGGTCAATATATAGCATATATATGGTTATTTTCCTATAGTTTTCCTAACTTGAGTTTATGACTTAATCAAGTCATAAAATGTATACCAATCGATTTTTTTTGAAAATTAAAATCAAAATTAGGTCATAAACATGATAGCAATCGATTAGTTGTTTTGAAAATAACAAAAGCTGAACAAGTCTTTAGGAGGTATCTGTATACCAAGTTTCAGCTTAATCGGATGATAGGAAGTTTGGTTTTCCAGCAGGGGTAAAATACCCCCCCTCCACGTAGCAAACCCTAAAAAGTATGTCCACATACGAAGGGTTAACAGCGCAACAATATTCAACAAATATTTTCAATTTCTAATAACATCTCAGTAACATAAAATGTGTCAAAATATGTCTACTAGTAAAACTTCGCATTTTGCATCATCAAAATAAAAACTTAAAATTACAAAAAAAACAATGTTCGGAAACTTTAACTGTATAGTGTTGTGATCTAAAAAAATGCTTATTTGAGGAAGTTAGACAATAATGGAACAATAATGGAACAATAATGGAACAGTCTGCAGATCATTTCATCCTGAAAGTATGGACAGCGTCACACTGCATTGAAAAGGATCATCACATATAGATGCATAAAATGTGTTACACAGGAATTAGGAATGAGATACGTTCTCATAAAATAGTTTAATATTATTATTAGAGAGTCTATAGCCAGCTAAAGACAACGCTCCAGAAGTTTAAAACATTTTACAAATCATTGAAATATGTCGGCTAAAAATATTTCAAGGTAGTCCTAGGAGAGTCATGATTGCGAATACAAATAAATTACATTTAAAAAAGGGTACTAAAATGATAGCCATAGTTGCCCTAATTTCGTAAAAACTATGAATTTTTCAAATGGAGAAAAACTTTAGATTTAAGTTCGGCCACTGTCCGAACAGATAATATCCGAATTTCTAGAAACTTTTGTACATGATCAAAAATGATTAGTAAGTATTAATTTATTTGTCAATATAAAACATATTGTAGTGTAGATATCTGAAACTTCTACCGAATTTTCTAATTTGAACAAAGAATTATCGTTTAAAGATATTTTGTTAAGGAATAGGTTTTCAACAAAGGATTATAAAAAATTTAAACACTAGGCTTACCTTTGAAGCACTTTAACCAGTGTCCTTCTTCAACATCAAACGGTCGTTGAATAAAAGTTTCATCCGAAATATCCCCTAAACAACGTAAACCACGAAATTCAGACAGTGCTAATTGGTTGTGACTCTGCCAAACACTCAGATATGAGCTACATTTCATTAGAGCTTCAGCTTTGCCTTTCCATTTGTTAAATTCAAGGGGCGAATGAATAGTGGTATCCATTGCGATTTTTATCTCACAAAGATGTCGAATTCTGAGCATTTCGTTATGCAATTGGCTACACTCGAATTTATTAAAATTTTGATGTGATGGACTAATAAATTCAAGCAATTGACAGAAGCTTGTTTCCATGTGTTTCTGGAACGAGCACATTTTTTTGTTAAATAGAAAATATTTATAAAGTGCCACAATGTTTGTTAGTATATTCAAACTGTTTTCATATGACACAATCTTATAGGCGTGTGAGTCACTTTCATGAGAATCGAAATCCCACTGCATACAGTTCAAATAATTCTTTACACTTGTAATATTAAAGGAATCCGTGAGTCTAACCATGCTGTCGTGTAAACTTAAGAATTGATCACGTAATTCTACCTCTTGCAAACTGAGTTTTAACGTATTTCTTGAAAAGGAGTTGTGTACCAAATGTAAACCATTATCAATTTCCGATAAAATATTCCAATATCTCCGGCAACTTTTGAACACAATTGGAGCACAACATTTCGGACACATCTTCCGCCGTATCACACTGTCTCCTGGTTTTACTGACATCCATTGGTCTAAACTGGTCGCTTCAAAAGTGTGATTACAAGTCTGAAGCGTTATGAAGCGTGCTGATTCCCATGGAGTGCAAGAGCCATATGTCGCCAATATTTCTTTCAATTGTATTTCATCACAATTGGGGCATAATTTGGGGCATATTTCTTGACAAAGACCAATACACATATGGTCTTCTGAACAATTGTTACATTCAATTAATTCGGTGCAAGGTTCACTGCAATGAGACGAACTATCACGTTCATTACACAATTCTTTCAATTGATTATGAGCACAGCTCGACGTGTACAGTTCTAAACAGGGTTCACAGAAGCTACTACACACATGTTTACCACTTTCGTGCTGACAACCATCCCCACATAGTTTGTTGCACGGAGGGCAAGGTACCGAGCACTCTGATTCACATTTGTGGCCACAAATTAATCTTCGGGTACACTCAACACGACAAGCAATATGCAAACGACCATTAGCGCATTGTGCACAGGTTCCTTCACAAGAATGGCCACATGGTAGGACTTGTCGGCATGGTGCTGTGCACAATACTGTTTCTTTACTGTTCTCTCCATATCGAACACCCATTGCATGCCCACAAAACGGGTTCACAAGAGAATCACACAATGTTTGATCGCAAATATCCATACACTTCTGTTGGCACGTATGCCCGCATTTTAAACATTTACCACATTGAACATGCTCAGGAAGAACGGAACATGGAACATCTTGAATATGCTGACAAGAAGGAATTGTTTTAGAAACCATAACGAAACAAACATCACATATATCTGAGCAAATACCTTTACAAGGATGTCCATTATTACATTTTTTATTACATAGCATTTTACACAATACTTCTGAACATTCCATTCCACATATTTGTTGACATGGATGACCGCATGAAAGAATTTTATCGCAATTTTCTTGACATTGAAAATTTTCTGCTAGTATTGAACATGCCATAATTTGTTTATGTCTGCATGTGGGAATTATCTTCGACACCTCGATCATACATTTATCCCATTTTTCGAAACATGCCATATTGCAGCCGTGACCATTCTCACACATTCTTTCACAAGGAAACTCACAGATATCGGGAGAACATACTTCACCACATGCATTTTGACAAGGATGACCGCATGTTAGAATTCTTGAACATCGCTGTTGACAGATAAATTTTTCAGGAGGCATTGAACATGGCATGTTTTGTATGTGCTTACAAAACGGAATTATCTTATCAATTTTTACCATACATTCACAGTTCCTGAAGCATTTTTTGTAGCATGCATGGCCATTTACACATTTCCTTTGACATTGTTTTTGGCATTCAAACAGGACATGTTCCTTATCAGATGGATGGCACATTTTCGGACATATGTGACCACAAGAAAGTTGTTCTCTACATAATTTTGAGCAGCCACCTTCTGGAACAAACTTGAAATGATCCGGTTGTTTAATTGCTATATCAGGATCACTTGGATGATTTTGACACTGCATTAAAAGTGTCGGCCCAAGGCGTTTGTTGTGCACAAGATCGGTTACTATTTTGTGCCATAATCTGTTCTTAGAGGCCAATAACTGAAAGTTCCCGAAAACGAACAAACCCATTTTTGCCCTTGAGAGTGCTACACAAATCCGGTTTTCAATATTTAGAAAGCCAATACTTTCATGCTCATTGGATCGAACAAGTGAAAGAATGACAATGTCGTTTTCCTCACCTTGGTAATTGTCAACAGCAAATACTCCGACACCTTTAAACTCTTTCTGCGACATAAGCTCCTTGAGACTGTTCACTTGTCCCGAATAAAGAGTAAGAATAGTGATTTGTCCAGGTTGATAGTCATTAAGCAGAAAGTGTCTACACAAAGCAACTGCAAACTTAGCTTCAAAGGGATTGCTGAAACTCATTGAATCGATTGAATGTATTTCCTTTTGGTTATGGTCAAAAAAGAAAACATTGCTACTAATGCCCCGAATATTGTCATACCGTTCAACAGATTCATGATTTTGGAGTTCTTCGTAAATAAAACGCATAATTCTGGCGATTTCCGGTCGCATTCTGTGCTGAAGTGCAAGCGTGTCACAATGTAGTTTGTTATTTATCATCCTCTCAAATAACGACAAATCCAAATGAAAATATTTGGCAAGGTGGTATACGGAGGCAGATGGTTTAAGTTGTTTGTGATCTCCAATAAGAATGAGATGCTGTATTCCAGTACTTAATGAAGCAACAACGTGACTTTCAAGAACTTCTGCAGCTTCCTCAATGACTACAATTTTGCATTGAAGCTTAGATAAAGTATTTCCATAACGAGCGGCTCCTGTCGTTGTCATTCCGATAATTTTTGAATTTTTCATCACAGCCAAATCCTCTTCTTTCTGAAGTTCAGCCTTTTCTTCTGAGAGATCATCGTACGCTTCTATCAGTTCTGCAGATTTAGTGATGAGAATTTCCCGATAACACAGAACCCAGTATTTGTAAAGTTTCCAACGATCCTTAACAGCTAGGTCCCATAGGTCCTTAACGCTGGTGGCTTCTTCTGCAGTCATAGCAGTTGTTTCTTTTAATTTCCGTATGATAACACGTCTTTGTTTGCCACATGTGAGTTGACTCTGCCAATTATCATTCAAGCTGGAAAGACAATAGTCTTCATTAATGACGGAATTCAATAGTTTCGTCATTTCATCCATATCATGCTGCTCCTTGTTGTGAATAATATCATTACAAATAGAGCTTAGTTCTTTAGAAATTGTCTCATGAAACAAAATATCCACAATATCATCTACTTCATTTACAGCGTTTTTCCTCGGGGTGTCTTGTTCAAAATTTTCGAACAACCATGAGTGAATTACATGCTGAGAACGATAGCACTTTCTAGATAAAATATTTGTTTTGTGCTCATCGCACATAACATCACGAAAAAGTTTACATTTTGGCAGACGCGTGTGAGTTAGTTGTATTTCTATACGTACATTAACAATTGCATTATCTAGCTCCCGAAGTTCGCCGTTCAAGCTTGCCATTGTATGAAATACATTCCCGGGAACATTATGCGAAGCTCTCATTTCCTGCCTAAGAAAGCGGAGAGAACATTGTTGAATTTCTTTTGATTTACTTCGTGAACCAATCCGTACAATGTCTCCGGTTGGTATAAATCTATGAATCCCTTCGAGAAACTGATCCAAAGCATGGTTCGTGTAACAAACAATCAAAATTGGTCCAAACTGTTTGAATTGAGATTGTACACATTCAACTAGAACTTTGACAATTTTCAAACCAATGTAGGTCTTTCCAGTGCCTGGCGGACCTTGGATAAGAACAATCTCTTTAGTGAGAGAAGTTTTGAGTGCTGCCATTTGACTTTCGTCCAAACCAAATTCGTCTTTATGTGGCCAAATGCAGTTCTCTCCGATGGGCCGAATTACACACGATTTATCTTTTGGAGTTTGTGAATTTTCTGCAATTACATTTAAATCATACGTGAGCAAAGAATTTTTTGCTAAATATGCAGGTGGATGAACAATATTGTTACAGTGTACGATATAGTCCGCCATTGGAAATTCCACGTTATTATCAAGACTCAATTCTTGAAGACGGACCAGCACATGACGATAGGCTTCAAAATAAACTGTTGATTCAGCCATAACATGAGAAAGATTTACAGGAGGAATATTTCCCAGAAATCGCAAAGTAATAAACCCTTTCTCCAACCAGTTTACATCGGCGTCGACCACAAATGCAAAATACATTGTATCAAAATTGTCTGAACTAAGAACCACAAGGGAACCAAAATTAAACCTTTTGCTTGTCTTCCAATCAATATTTCGCAAACGATTACTAATAAAGAACTGTGTTAGATAAACAATGCCTTTATTAGACGGCAAAGGATGCAAAAGTTTGACATCTCTGTATACACGTATATTTGTGTTTCTTTTCGGGATAGCCGATTTATGTTGCTGCTCATAAATGTAATCACAAATGCCTTCCCGAAGGGGTCCTATAAAATCTTCTCTTGTCAGTCGGAATTGAACGTCTAGATAATGGTCAACTGATTTGTAACGACCCACCTGAAGATTTTTTCGCAGAAAAACCTTAGTGGAATCCATGTTCCGTATTTCATCATGTGTTGGTTGAACCGGAAGTGATTTGAAATCTTCTGGTGGTGTTCGATCATCAATAGGCTCAGAAAATGCTGCAGATTGTTGCCTACGAATTAGTCGATTCTGTATTGGAGATACCTGGTCATTTAATTGACCAAAAGCTTCCATGACAAATGGAGAAATAATAGAAGATCCATTTGTCTCCATTCTAGGTAGAGTTGACTGAAGGCCACAAATGAGATCGAAGAGTTTTTCATGAGACAGACTCTCCAAGTGACAATAAAGTTGTATGAAGACTGAAAACATATCGACTAAAAGTTGCTCTGCTTCAGATAACTTCATTACGTGGTGGAGTGTTAAAATCTCAGTTGTGCAGAACTTATGAACCCTTTCGGCAAGAAACCGAGAATCCAGTACTGTGTGAATCATTTTCATTGTTAGGTGGGGTGATGTGTGGCTACTGCATGCTTTCTTCAAAACATTGAACATATTCAGCAAGTCTTTTAATTGTACGGAATCGGGGTGATTTAAGATATCGAGGAAACATATGCGTGGATTGAGCAAAGTTAGGAGAATATCGTCGTTATCTGAAGACTTTGATAACTGTGATAACTTTATCTGTAATTGTTGGTCGAACCTGAAATAAGACAATACGTTCAACAGAATAAAAGATATTCGGTGAAGTATTTCAAGACAGTAATGTTATACGCATATAGCTACCTCTAATTAACTGAATATCACACTAAAAAAAATCATAAATTAACTTAATCGATGATGTACTGTATGGTGATTGGCCTAAAATAATTTTTGAAATAATATTTTGCAACAAGTAATTTGCGTATTTCTAACAATCTAATAACTAACTAATGTAATTTCTTATTTTAATGGCTGGTACTGTAATTTTTATAATTGTTTTTTTATAATTTTATTAAAATCAAATTCGTCTATTTAGATACAATTGGGGTTTCATAATGCAAATCTGAAATAAAGGACATGTTTATATTATCAATGGTAACAAAATATTATACATGAGGTGACTTAATTGCACACCATATTGTATGTGAATATTTATCATAAAAGTGTTGGGAAGGTACATATTTCAACCGATAATGGTTAAAGGGTAATCTTTAAATTAATGATTATATAATACTGTTGGACTCAAGACTCAACTTGGTTATCTTTTTGAGTAAAAAGCAATACAAATAGGTCATAAGATGATAACCATATCAACTTTATTTGGTGTTTTAAATATAAACTTATATTGAATGAAAATTTGTAAAAAAAATTACATCAAGTTATTCAAAATGTTATTATTAGTTACATATCCTTTAAATTACTTAATTACTTGCTTCAAATGGTTTACTTTTCCAAAAAAATTGCGTTTTGTATCAATTTGTATTAATTGGTGACGTCATAGGGTAACCCTAACAAGGTTGAAAGGTTTAAATGCAGCGATTTAAAAATTAGATTTTTTTATTACATCAACCTTTTCAAAAATCATACGTTGACCAGGGCCAATCATCACCTATAAATTAATATATTATATATATTATATTATGGTCTGTTTTTTATGGCGACTCCAAATATGTCATTTGTTCAATAATTACGCTAACTGCCTATTTAACGACAATCACATGGTGCAAAGCATTCATTGGATAGGAAAAAGATGGCAACATATTTATATAATTCATGATGTAATAATCGTCACAAGTAATTGAGCAGAAAGTATGTCATGTTTAGGTGACTAATTGAAGTCTTAGTCTAGAATATTAAACACATTTTGCTACTGACAACATTTGTAATACATATCCAAAACGGCTATTTCTAGATTAGTTTGAGTCATTTGTTTCGCCATCAAGTTCTCTAGTATATTCTATTCGTCAATATTCGTCAACCGAAAGTATATCAAGATTTTCGGCAGTAACTGGAACTTTCAGAACAAGAGTCGGAGTAGACTGTGGCCGGATTAGGTTGAACCTCCACATGGATCTTCTGGGGCGAATATTTAAGTGGAAGTCTTATAATAGTCCTCTGATTGTGAAAGTAATGGTCCGTTGCAATACACGAAATATAGATTTATGGTGGTTTCCCTACAAGTAGTACAATACACCAATCTGTATTCTTGGCTGAATATAGACAACAATTCTGTTCCCGTATTCATAAAGCTGAGGCACTAATATTTACGGTGACACTGAGTGTTTTACGGGGAACTTTATCTGAGACTGAGGCCACCAATTACCGCACCATCCTTATAACATTTCATTAGTTAACATTTTATTGACTTCAGCTGTTACATATACACTTAGACTGTACGTAAACGTTATCTACGTTGAGTATTAAAAACCACAATATTTGTAGAGCGTTTTACATTATTAGTTGACTTGTTACTCATAAAATTACTTTAAATATTTTGACATTGAACATAGAGAACAATCTGAATGTTCCTCTAGAGTCGCTTACTCAAACAACAAAAGGAATAGATGCTGTGGGATCGATCAGATAAAAGCAACATTAAAATGCTTAATATTTTTATACGTCACCTCTATATACACATAAATGTATCAAATATTTAATTAAAGTATACTATAAATTATGTAACGAAATAATGCCGCCATGGCACGACGTGGTGATATAAAAGTAGATTAATATGTAAGTAACATAACTAAAGGAATTTCCGACACGAGATACCAACGATATATGATATGATCGAATAAAACCACTTATAGTTACAATTGGCCCTATAGAACTCAAAATAGAACTCAAACATAACATCTTATTAGAGACAAAATTCATCCACAATCAGCCGAAGCAATCTTATAAAGTTGCGTAAGACTCAAATCACTAACCGTGATGAAGGGTTCACCAGAACTCTGCTCATATTTTAATCCAACGTTAACTCTGTGTAATTTATCTGCTTTTAATATCGTTCTAATCCTTAATAATACGTGTTCATTCTAGGGCCTATGTATAATTTGACTATCTCTATTTTTTATTATAAAGTTAAATAATACTTTGTGATAAAATTGGAACGTTGAAAAAAACAACTTCAGAATTTACGATAAATATATGTCATCGATGTCAAAAAAGACGAAAGAACATTTTGCTAAGCGTCAAATTCAATAATAAATATTTGATGAACTTTATTTTAAAAAGTTACCGACAAGAATTTTTTTTATTTTATTTTATTTCTAATTACATTTATTTATATAATTAAGTTTAGCTCGATTTACAAACAACTTACCCTCGATTAGAATAGGTTGCGCGATCTGCTTTTCCAATTCTAGAAACAAAAAATGTATTTTCAAATCTTCCATTGTATAAGGCATAATTTAGTAAAAATAGAGATTTCGTGGTTATAAAATATTCACCAGTGTCTCCGAAAGAAATTTAAAGAGAAAGATTGACACTTTTGGTGCAATATGCAGAATGCACAAGCATCAAATAAACGCATGTTCAAGCTCTTTAGTAAAAAAACAAAAACAAAGCTATTAATTTAATCGATTATGAGAAAGAACGTGATCACGTGACAACAAAACTTAAAAACAATGTTTAAATAATAAAATAAACAAAAGAGAATAAATGTAACATTTTATAAATCAAGAAACCAATTAAAATATATTATTTAAAAGACCTATTTCAACTCACAAGGAAGGTTCATCGTCTCTTGAATGACCAGATTTTCGCCAAGATGCCAATGCTCTACCATCACTGGGAAGACGACTGCAAGAATCACCATAACAATATGCAATCACATCAATCATAGCAACGCATCTTTTGATACACAAATAAATCCTTACTCAGTTCGTTCAACAGATGCTTCATCTCTTCGTTTGAATCCACTTCCTTCATCATGAGTTTCTCTTTCTACAATATCATCACAGCTTTGTTGGCAACGAACCTCTTCATCGCTTCTGAAAGAGATTGATAATTATTAAACAGCTGCTATTCATAACATATAAATACTAAATAAATGCTAAAACATAGGAGTAACATAATAATAAAATTATATTTGTATGTATAATTTGACTTCTCCATTAATTTAGAGCGTCATTTCCTTCTAAATCTCAAATAACAGATCTAAACGTGAAACTCACTCCTCATCTTCATCATCTTGTTCCGCAGAAGGTCGCGATTTTGTCGCCCAACAGGTCCCCTTCCTAAAACAGACAACCAGCTTCGTAATTCAACAGGAAACATCAACAATAAATAATCAATTAATTAAGATCGATAATAGCTCACTCTTCAGGACGTCGTCTCCAGGATGAGTTCAGGTCACGATCTTTATCAAGACTGAATGAGAAAGAAAGACAGTTTGTAAAGGAAACGACCGTTGCAAAACTGTATCCTTTTATTGGTCAGTTTTAAGGAAAATTGGTCTATATAGGAAGTTCAACAAAATGTAAATTTTAATTTTAAAATTTTAGATTTGATTTGGATTTTGTATTAAACTTTATAACCAATTAGAAAACTCCATCAGCATCGTTCTTATATACAAGGTTCTCGTCCTTTTTTCAACATCAATTTAGATATTTTCCATAAATAATCATGGGAAATTTGTCATAATATACCGTATCATTGGTTATAAGAAACTTTCCATAAGCTGTTGTATAGAGTAGCTTCCTATGATCAATTTGTATAATTGTTAATTAGAATTTATCACTCTACAACATATATATTCACATACATTTATATAAATAATATATTATTGCTATTTTGAGAATATTTTAATCATAACTTTTCATAGTCGAAGTTATTGTCACTTTGATAAACAACTTAGTAAATTAACTTTTTAACTACACTATAATGTACCATATATATTATTGTCCTAAATATTAATAACAATATAATTATAAAAAATTTTAAATAAAAAATGAAAGAAAATAAATTCAGGGAAATCTCGATTTAAAACTACTATTTCATGCCATTAATTTGCTACATGAAAGCATTTTCAAAACGTCATATGCAAATTATAAGCCAATTTAAATAAATTTTAAATATAAATTTAATATAAATCAATTAATTAAATACAATAATTATATTTAGAGATAAAGTCAGATTTTTCAATTGTCTAACTTTTTACTTAAATACAAGAAGCAGAACTAAAGAAGAGTCATAGTAAACAGAATTAATCAGAAGAGAATTGGGGATCAATAAACATTAAAAAATTGACTTACTCAAAAATATATTTCACGATTGTTTGGTTTTCTGATTTAGCGTAACATATTAACTATATTTTAACGGGTATTATTTTTAGTCGTATGTTTCAAATAATGGTGTATGATTTATAACCATCATTTCAAGAAATTAGAAAAATAAACACAGTAAAAAAACTATTCTCTTAAATAATGTTTGATGATATTTTCAAACAAGATACAATTTAACACGAAGACGTTCTTGAATGGTCCACAATCAATACATGACCTTTATGACTCACTCATTATGACGTTGTCTCCATGATATATTTGGGTCATCGACTTTATCACGGCTGCATCAGAAAGAGATGACAGAAAAGAAGGGATGTGGTCAGCAAAAAGAAGTACATTTTGGTCAGATGAATAAAACAAATAATTAAATAAATTTGAACTGGTATAACAAATTTGGGAGAGAAGAAGACATGCGCTCCATTTTATAAAAACATTGCATTGTAGTTCATTTATATTGAAACAGTTGATCTTCATCAATCTTATCATCGGTTTGTTTTATTATTATATATCGAATATCATACGATGCCATACAGATGTCTATGAAAACAAGATTTAATTATATTTTATATTCTGCGGAACAAGTTACAAAGTGATACATATAAAGATAAGAACCACTACATCGATACATTCGTCTTATATAACGTGTGTACATACTAACTTATAAACATGCTTCTAAAAACAAAGAAGCAGACATTTGAATAATTTCACAACTTAATGGAGATGAAAAAAGTTATTAAATTACTCTCATAAACGATTGAAACAAAATGTCTGATAGCATTTTCTACTTGATTAAACAAATTTAGTCAGCTGATTGTTTCGAGCTTAATTGATAGAAAAATACAATGTGCGATTTCTTGTTTACACAATAATTGATGGATAGATTGACATGTTAGGATTGTAGATATATTAATATCCGAGTTGGGCAATTGTTTATATTGGATAAATAAAGTAAAATATAATAACTCTTAATAAGTTTATGAACAAAATTTATTTCCTTGTTTTTATTTGTTATAATCTTAAATATAACATATACTGAGTAGTCATATTATATAAACTATTTTGCATAAAAACAAATATTCTGATATTTGTTATGCTATAGTAATTCTATTTCAACTCACAAGGAAGGTTTATCGCCAGATCTCCGCCATGATGTCAACGCTCTACCATCACTGGGAAGACGACTGCAAGAACCACCATAACAATATTCAATCACATCAATCATAGCTAACGCCTCTTTTGATACACAAATAAATCCTTACTCAGTTCGTTCAACAGATGCGTCATCTCTTCGTTTGAATCCACTTCTTTCCGCACGAGTTCCTCTTTCTACAATATCATCACAGCTTTGTTGGGAACGAACATCGTCATCGCTCCTGAAAGAAATTGATAACAATTAATAAACACCTGTTATTTCATTTAATAAAACATTATTTTATAACATCTTTTAAATCCCCCAACGGGCCCCTTCTTAAAACAGACAACCAGATTCGTAATTCAACAGGAAATGTCAACAATAAATAATCAATCAATTAAGATCGATAAGAGCTCACTCATCAGGACGTCGTCTCCAGGATGAGTTCAGGTCACGATCTTTATCAAGGCTGAATGAGAAAGAGGCGAAATTCGTAAATTACACTTTAACTGAATATGAGAAATTTCACTAATAACAATAATTTAACTATTCATATTTCAATATGTTTTCATAACCGATAAAATTAGAATCAATGGGTTGAAATAAACTTCATTAAATAAAATAACCATAAAATTCCTAGTTTTTTAAAATAATTTTGTGTTAATTCATAAATGTACGCAATAGCCTAGTAGATATATTGAAAACACTGCAAAATTTGTAGATGACCGTTTAAAATAATACGAAACGGAAATGATATTATAATGTATAAATTCTAAGAAAACTGAATTTCGTTCGGACATTTCTTATGATTGGATAGGTTTTAGATTCTTAAATTTGACTAGTCACACCAAGTTGAGTTGTATAATGCTTTCTTTAGTTATGTTGCATACCATTCAGGAAGTCTTCTCCAGGAGAGTTTTGGGTGACGGTCTTTATCACGGCTGAATAAAAAGAGTACAAGAGTTTGTTTACAAGACACTTCAACAGAATAAATATAAACTATTTAATCTATTATTGTGTTGGTTTTACATTGCAAAGAAATGTCATACAAACAATTTGTAACTTGTACATTGTGAATGAAATTAAATGCAAAAATTTCACAAAGCAAAATGTTACGGTCAAACTTAACAGAATTTGTGAAAATTGGTATAAATAATAGACAACTTTTAAATATATTTAATCTAAATTAAATAAAAAATTCGAAGGTTAATAAAAGGTTTCGATCTAAAAATTGAAAGTGTGAGAACAGATTATCGATTGATTTGCTGAACAGATTATCGATTGATATGCTGAACAGACTATCGATTGATATGCTGAACAGATTATCGATTGATATGCTGAACAGATTATCGATTGATATGCTGAACAGATTATCGATTGATATACTGAACAGATTATCGATTGATATGCTGAACAGGTTATCGATTGATATGCTGAATAGTGACCCATTTTTATATGAATAAGTGACTCTCTCGCCACTCGCAGTAGCATATAAGTAAATCAAAATAAAGTAAAAAGCCGGTGGTCTTATTTCGGTTCCACTGTGAGACCGCTCCAACTCTGGGCAAAGAAACAATAATCCAATATATCACTACAAAGAAGGTAGCGGCCTAATTTCTCTTTGAAAAACATCGCAGCAGACAAGAATATTGTGGGTCGTATCCATTCCCGGGAAGCCATTCTCACACCATGCAGCACTCTGACCCCATCTTTCAAGATCCCAATTTTAGTATTTCGATATTCTGTGCAACTCCATCCTCACACATCGCTCTGAGTATATACAATACATATCTATTCGTTTCTTTCTGTACATTGACATTATAGGCCTATTTGTTTTCTGTTTTTTTTTGTTTTCTGTATTTTGTTTTCTGGTGTTTGTTTTCGTGTGGTTATGGAAAGCAGTATTTTAATTAATTTTAATATTATAACGTTTTATTTTATTCTTTATTATAATTATTGATGTATACATTGCTATTATACTTGATTATTTCATCCACCTTATCACGTAATCTCTCAAATCGTGATCTGTACTCCAACTGAGCAGTTTATTAAATATTTGTAAAACATCTTTATTCATTTTATATATTACCTTTATTATTTGATGAAGAGGTTTTTACTCGAAATATAAGGTTCATTTAAGTAGTATTTTTCCCTTCTAATGTTATTCATTTAGACAGTATCCCCGGCTGTCACTTTGTAAATTATCACTAAAATGTTGTTATTATCGTAAAATAAGTATTAATTTTGTATTATTTAACAATATCATATCAGAATAATATGTCAGTTGATCTAAAATTTACAATCATTGCGATAATAACTAATGGGATAAAATAGAGAATTTTTTATTTAATTCAATTTTGGTTATTGGCTATTAGTCCGGCAGCCAAACCCTGAATTATCGACCAACCTTGTTTTCTCTGATAAAGTTTTTTTCTTTGCAGATTATTGT